>JAQPZY010001171.1:1242500-1440000 GCA_029931535.1 Margaritifera margaritifera
AAAATGGATGTGGTAAGTCATACCTATATCTGTAAGTAACACGAAAACAAGGAAATATATAGATATTAAGATAGATAGAATAAACAGTAACACATATAAATAGATATGAACAGACAGACAGGTGTACATACATCAATGTATTAGGTCATTTGATATATTCATGGATGACACAGATGTTACAGATTTATTTCCAGTTTATAAAAGTACGTATTCATTTTGTGCCTGTTTTGGTTTTTGTCTGTCCACCGTCATCTGAAAACATTTCCTGTCTTCACCATTTCACCTCAACTGTCATCTGAAAATATTCCCTATCTTCACCATTCCACCTCATCTCTTGTACATCATTTTAATCACTGTTCATAGCAAACTTATGTCAAGTTGTGAATTAGTTAGATTATGAAGAAAAAATCAATATATCTATATATATATATATATATCTATATATATATATATATATATATATAGAGAGAGAGAGAGAGAGAGAGAGAGAGAGATACATACATACATACATACATACATACATACATACATACATACATACATACATACATACATACATACATACATACATACATACATACATACAATTAGGTATAGCCTGGACTATTTACATGTTGAAATGAAAGGGAAAAACTACAAAAGAAAGTTTAATAATGAAAAGAAAATTGGATATGAAAAAAAACAGCCTAAAATCTTTAAACTACATGTCGACTTTGTTTTGGGGTCAGAATAAAAAAAAGTTTGTTCAAAATAATAAAACATGGGGTGATGTGCGTAATTGCATCTTTATCTGACGGAGAACCAAATTGATCTTGATCAAATTCTCATACCAAATACAAAGTACAGAAACCATGCCATCTAAGACTAACTACTTCAATATGTACTAAAGGTATTATATCCCGGAAAAGTTATGCATGAAGGAGGTAGTAAAGGAAATGTGTCTTGAAAATGTAGTAGTGGGATACTGAATAATAATAATAATAATAATAATAATAATAATATTATTATTATTAACTCATGTAAAGTCTCTGTAAATATTTATATGGGTTAATATTGTCGCAAAGATTTGCGTATGGGTTATAAACTGATACCTGTCTGAAATATTGACAATTCCCCATGAGTTCTTAGTTGCAGAATACAGTATCGTTCCTTACGTGTGCGTTCTGTATCGTCTATACCATTACAATTAAAAAGGTCACATGACCTATATTTGTATTCTTTGCTAACACATATCTTCTTGCATGCGATATCTATATACATACGAGACAACACAAAAGGCCTTTTCTAACTGTGCAGTTGAAACTTAAATAAATATGTTTATGTAATGATTAACATATTAATGACTATACATTTCATATTGTGATATGTTATTCTCAACAGGTTAACTGTATATTGTGCATGTGAATGAGCTGATATTAAGATATTGGATTAAATACAGCTGTAGTGGCTAATTATTGATGCATGAATTATGCTTGTAATTATGGTCACAATAGATGTTACTCCTAGGTTACCCAAAGCCTGTGATTTTCACCTAGTAAAATCTTACTTCTAAAGGTGTGGATAATGATAATATCTTCTTAACCAGATTCTATGAACAATGATTTTTTACAATATCTGTTTTTTCTCAGCTCATTATAGTGCTTCTACCTTGATATCACAGAAAAGAGTTTTCTACCTTGTTTTACGATTTAATGCCCAGTCACAGGGACCAGTATTTTGTAGGTCAAAATCACTTTCGTCTGAATTTATTTTGTGTATGATAATTAATGTTTTCAATGGCTGCTAGACACTCATGGAGGCTTCGTAAAGGCGAGCTTTTTTCTCGTTGATTACATTCTTGCTCTCACTGCTCTACCAACCATTTTGTTAATGGATAGAACATTTAGCCTTACAATGGAAGTTATGTATATTTTCAGATGAAAATCAGTCCTACCACGATGCTGAAGTACATATCACTATTCTGAATGGAGACAGCCGTCAACTCGTAACGAAATAAATGCACATACGTAACAGATAGAAACCCCATTTCATATGTCTAATGTGTCGCGACATTTTTGAACTCACTGACAGCCCTGCAGATTGTTTTTCCTTTGGACATCTTCATTTACTAAAATGAAACCGCAATAGCGACTAGAACAATAACAACATTCCAACACCATCGGTTCTGAACCAATGCATGTTTTGTTAAGTTACTTTCTGTTTAAAATTTTAAATACAATTTGATATCTATAAACAGGTCTTTGTTATTTTAAATTACTATACTTTTATGATAATAAACTGAAGTGAAACAAAGGAGGATGTGCGGCTTCTGAAACTTTACTTCCCCCAGAATTATGATATTATTCATACATGAATAGTGCTTCAGCTGAGCGAGCTGAAAGTCATAATTTCGGCCTTCTGTTATTGTTGTTGTTGTTGTTATTGTTGTTGTTGTTTTGAGAAAAAAACTGAAGAAATAAACACTATCTTTAAGTGACAATAAAGCAAACTTCAGATTAGATATCTTTCATTTCCTTCCTGATATTTTTCATACATGAATAGTGCTTCAGCTGAGCGAGCTGAAAGTCATAACTTCTGCCTTATGTTATTGTTGTTGTCGTTGTTGTTGTTATTGTTGTTGTTGTTTTGAGAAACCTGAAGAAATAAGTACTATCTTTAAGTGACAACAAATCAAAATTCAGATTAGATATCTTTCATATCCTTCCTGATATATATGACCTTCAATCTCACTACGTTCTATGTTTCTAATAACAAGGAGAATGTTTTCTAAAGCAGACCAAGTTTCTGATGATTGATAGCAAGAGATGAATGTATTCATCCTGATGCATCGGAGAAGAACTGGAAAATTACGCTCGTGGGTCAGATTTTCGCATCAGACACGGGGCATGGCCCAGTTTCTGACGCAAAATTCTGACCCTCGGGCGAGTTTCCCTATCCAACATCGGTGCATAGTGAAAGATTATTTTTCCTACATGCCAATAAAGGTTAGGTTATATACAAATGGCTCGCCTTTGTACAAATATAGCATAAATAAGTAATATTTTTAGTATTTTCAAAGAGGAAATACTGTTTGGTTTACACAGAAAAATTGGAAAAAAGCTAAAGTTAAGTTCATTATTGAAATTGAAACGATAAAAACAAGCATAAAATCGTAACGTCATGAACTTGATGACGTCACAAGCAAGGCAGAATAGCGATGCGCTAATAAAAGCAAATTTTTGACGTCAAGTGATATAAGATAATAGTCATGTGATGAAAGATATAGATATTCATCTGTTTTCTACGGTCATACACAGGAATGTGGGAAGTAATGACGAACATCATAATCAAATCTATTAAAGTCATTACCCTTACACAGTCTTAAATGTTACAGCTTATAATATATCTACTTGCTTCGGCACGTTGTTTCACTATACTACATAAAAGGGTTATTACAGTATTGTAGTATGACGACCATGAACTCCTAATTCAAGTGGACTGATGGAAATCAATGGAAATTCAATGGAAATCAGAGTTTCTGAATGTCCATAAAACTGCCTTGTATGTTTATCTGATCCTTTTCTTAGTTCTAATCTTATTTTAATCTTTCATCGTCATGTGACTCAAAATATTTATTTTGTCATATAATTGTATTCCCACACATTTGTCTTTTTTATGTCACTCAGTGTTTGTTCTATAACTTCCTTATAAAACCCTCATGGCTTCATAACACTAAAGATAAAGCTTTGATGTATAAAAAAATACCTACATCCTTAAATACAGCAACAAAGACAGAAATGTAACTAATAATATATTAGCTTTGCAGCATATGTTAAAAATGTATATTCAATAAACTAACAATTTATCATAAGCATAAAGACAAAATATAATTATTACGTTTACGGTTTTGAGTTTGAAACCACAAAATGTTCTCCACCAGCCAAGCCGTAGAACCTCCAAAAACAAATTATTTTTAAATTGTAAAAATCAAAATTAGCATATGAGCATACGCCTTGTAAATACATCTATGGCATAAGCTCAAAGCAAATGCATGTCTCATTATGAGATACTCCTTCATGCACCAATATAGCATAAACCCCATGTAGCTGGTGGTTGTATACGAGGCAGGGGTCGGTGACGCGCTTTAGCCGGCGGTCCCAAACATAGTTATCTATTTAAATAAATATAGGCAAAAGATTATATACCTTTCAGGATGGTGTTTAGTGGCAAAAACAAGTGCGCTTGCCTTAAGCTAAGGAGTAAAGAGGTGTGTCGAAAACAGCTGTGTTGGTAAGTATTGTGGTATGCACATGGAGGGGTTTAGAAGAGGGTGTAGAGTCTACCCATGCTGGAAGTGTGGTACTGGAACATGGAATGATTACAGGATATGTGTGGGTTGTGGTGGTAATAGTACGGCAAGAAATAAAGAGAGTCGAGAAAAAAGCAAAGAGACATTTTAAAAAAGTGATACGTGAGCAACAAGCAAAAAAGAAACGACTGCTTATATAATAATCTTATTTTAGAGAATTGTGAATGCTTTGTATAAAGCTTGACATAAGCACAGCAGCATGCAGCCAGCATGCAGCCAGCAAGCACCAAGAAGGGTGTCATCCACGCGCCCAGTGCCGTCAGTCAGACACCTGCTGCCAACCTTTGTAGAGCGGGATCATAAATAAGCGCCAGTGCTCGCACGAGTGCAAACGACAAGCACACAATGAGTCTACGTGGTATGGCTTCTTTAGTCCTCACGTTGCTGTCGCCTCGGAGCCATCGTCCCCGTTTGCCCTGGCCGCGAGGTTGACGTTATTAACACGGTCAGCGCCGACTTAAAGGCCATGTATTTAACAGCAGACAGAATCAAGTCAGTTGGTGGGCTTACGGTAATAAATGCGTCTGATTACTATTGCTGGGATTCGACACAAGGCTTTCTAAACGTTGGTGGTTTTACAGTCAGAAATGACAATGACACTATCACCGTCCCGGGCAACGGTTTTTACTTCATTAACCTTCACGATAGTCGCGGTGACGAAACCTGGGGATCGCTTGCTATCTGTGTAAACGGGGTCTTAATGGCACATAATAGCAGTACTGACGTTCTGGCAAACGCCTCACACGAAAGCCTTATAACTAACTTTGCTTCTACGTTTGTTGCCGGAGACACCATTAGGTGCGAGGGCATCAACAACAACGCGCAACTGACGGGATTCTCAACCACTCTAACCATCTTTTGTTTGCTCTTTTTCTCTTCAGCAGCAATAAGAAATCATGTAGCTTAAAACAATAGCCATGGCAAGCCATGGGGGACAACCAGACATAGACGAGGAATATAAATCATTAGTAACGCCTGCCAATCTTGAGATCGACGACGGAGTATTGGAGCAGTTCTCAAAACAAGTTGATATCAACAAGAAATTAGCAGCAATTAGAAATCATGCAAACCGCTGGTGGAAGAGTATCTGCATCAACATGGGCCGACACATGCTGGCTCACATTGGGATGAAACGGTGATACAAAGCTGATATAAATTGTACATTGGAACCACCCAGAGCACCCTAAGCCACCCCGCGGTCAGCTAGGGTACCTGTGCTTTCGCTGTCGGAAGAAAACAACAACCAACATTCCTCGGGGGATCGCGGGAGCGATTGCTACTATAATGCCGAAATGGTATTTGGCGAAACACCCTCGGCAATAAACGTTCCTTCGGGGTATGCACATCCATCTATCACTCTCCTTAGCAAAAACAAAAGCAGAGTTATATTCGAAAAAGCGGACTCTCCCGCATCACAGTAATCCGCCTTAAACAAACAAACAGTTGGTAAAGCTGCGAACAGAGGGAGTGGTTGCGTATGACGGGCGTGTTGAAGACCGTGTCCGTTCTGGATCAAAAAATGTTAAGGAAACTGACGCCTTCTTTGATATTTCTGCCGTCTTACCAGTACACCACGGTGACAGGTTAGAAGTACGTGTCCGCATAGGAGCTACCCACCTCCCCCGCTCCAATTACATTAAACTTTCATATCACACTCGTTATGGTGGAATTATAATAATGTCGCCATAGCTAAAGTTCGATAACCCACAAGATTTTCACCTGAAAAAAATCTCAACGGTTAAAAACTCCTTCGCGCAGAGGTTGAACAGCGGCGTAGTCTTTACAAAAAGTATCGGCGCGCAGTAAACGTGGTGGATCGTGTTGACACAACACTCGCAATCGTGTTTCTGGGCACCGGTGTGGCGGTCATAGGGATTCTGTCAACCATCATTGCAGCCCCCATTGTAATTGTCCTTAAGATTACTGTTTTGAGCTGTGGTCTAGTTTCCATTACAGGAAATTTTATTAGCCACCTCGCTATGAAAGCCAAAAAGCATGATGAAATCCGCGTCGTGACCAAAGCCAACCTTAATACGATCGCGGACCACATATCAAAGATGTTAGCAGATAACGCCATCTCTGCAAAGGGGTTTAAATTCATACTTGATGAGCATGAAAACTACGTGGCGTTAGAAAACGGAATACAATATAGCACACACAAGGCCTACACTTCGGTTGTCATTGAGAAAGTGGCAACATTCGCTGGTGAGAAGATTATGAAAAGTCTCGATCGAAATTCATAATATGCTGTGTTTTGGTCGTCCAAACAACACAAATTACAAAACCGTTGGAACAACAACCTTCAGAAAATAAAGTGTTTTCAAATTACCAGCATGATATTTGATAAAATTTTGAGCTCTGAAAAGATGTATTTAAAAACTGCACATTTAAAAGATTTACGCTGTTGGAAACAGGGAAACGTTTCAAACCAAAATATATGTGCAAAAGAATAAATAACTGCTTCATTGTGTTTTCAAATTCTCACTTGTTCATTCGACATTTTCGACCTTACCTTCTTCTGATCTAAAGTCACTGCATGCGGATAACTTGAAACACTCGTCTGGCAATTGTCTATCCAAGTGCCACCTGGACAAAAACACCAGCTAAGCTATTATCAGAACCATCAATGTGTCTGACTTTAATTTCAAATTTATAGATTGCAACTTGAAAGCATACTGCTCTGAGACAAGTTTGCAGAATCTTGTTTCTACTTTTACCTGAATTTAAAACTGAAACAGAAGTGATGTTGTCACAAAGGACAATAATTAGTTTACCCCGAAAAATCTCACCCGTTTGTGTTTGTTGTTTGAATTAGAGTCGTTTTCGCCCTTCGGGCATGTACGACTATATACCCCCACAGCGTGCGAAGCACGCTTAGGGGGATTAAATGTGTGATTGAACACACTATTATTATCGTCAGGTGTGTTGACAGTTTGCAACACACCTGACTTTACTGAGTACACCCCTCCAGCGCAGCATGGTTCACCACAATTAAGGGGGTTAAATTGAATGCGCGCTATTAGAGAGTGTGTACATTTACCACACCCCACCATCATTGTATGGTTTCCCCACAATTAAGGGCGTTCATTGAAGGCATGATATTGTGAGGTGTGTTTATACCTGTACATAGGACTAGAACCACAATGTTTACAGGTATATAGGTGCGCGTCATAGCGCACGTTGTTGATTGAATTACTTCAAGGTATCAGTCTGGAGTGGCAAGCGAAGGCGCGAAGTGTGACAGAAAACCCCTTAACGCCAGGAACGTACATGATCAAATTCTGCCCAGTTAGCTAAGTCGGACTGTCCCTATTACCAATTGTGTGTTAGCCACATGTTGTAATTACAGTCACATTTTCACAGATTAATAAATCTTCCTATTATCCTATTAATTTTGAAATTTCGTGTACATAGTGTACATATATTTTCCGAAAAGAGCTAATAAATGAATTTGGGTTTAAGTAACCCTCTCAATTTTGTGGTCTTAATCCGATATGTTGAAGTTATCATTTGATTCGGCGGATAATAAATCATATTTGTGTTAAATTTAGTTATACTTCGAAAAGGTTTCCAAGCCAAATTGAAAACCATTAGGCAGTTAAGAAACTCTTAACCCTTAAAAGGACTGAGGGGCTACAAAAGCCGCTCCAGGACAAACGACTTCAGGTGGTCCGGCAAGTAATCTGCGACCGATCGTCTAACACGCTCTTTCCTGATTCCCGGGTCTATGAAGTCTGCCATGTCGAGTTCTTTCCATGATGCTTCGTAAGTAATACTCTCGGTCGGGATTCCATGGTATTTCTTCATGTGGTTACCAATCAGTGCAGCTAATGGTACTGGGCATTCGTGGAAACCTAAATCCACTTGTAGTAGTGCTCCGGCTGCTTTCTTTGCCCGTACTCTGCTGGCTTTAGTCTGTCTCCCCCCGGACTCTGTTAGCCTCCTCGCTTGAAGGACCACCTTAAAATCGTCTATGAACTTTATGGCTTCTTTCTTATCGAGCCACATATCATTCATTCCCCATGAGTACGATAGGTCGTACACAAATTGACCAGTCTGCTTTGCCAGATTTTGTGTAGGAATTTCTTCTTCAGTCAAATCCGGTTGTGGGATCGGACTTGTGGTGGGTGGGGATGACTTGCACGCTTCCGCCGCTTCCAGTAATTCCGTCTGTTTTACCGGTGTTTCTATATTTGACCTTGGTGGTGACTTGGTTGGTGGTACTACGGGGATAGGTGGCGTTTTTGTCGTCTCCCGCGGTTTTTGTTGCTCTCTAGTTTCTTTCATCTCATCAGCAATTTTAGTTGGACTTATTGTTGTTGTTATTGCTGGTTTGGTGGTAGATACCGGTGTTGAAGTGGTTACTGTCATTGGTTCCTTGGTAGGGGCAGTTTGTCTAAACTGGCTTTGCTGAGTAGTAGGCGTCTGCCTATTACGCCTCCACTGTCCTTGTGGTCCCCCTCCCTGTCCCGGTCTTCTATAAGGCCCTCTTCTTTCCCATGGGCTTATTTCTATTGGACTTCTTCTGTCTTCCTCCCAAATAAGAAGAAGAGTAGTTCTCTTCTCTTGAGCCCGAAGGCTCCATCCAGTTGCCACTGAAAGGCCTAAGCCCATCAGGGCATTCAGTGCATATTCGGAATTATTAGTTCCATCGCTAACGATTTTTTTTACTTCTTGATCCTACTGTGTTCGCTGTCGACTAGTTTTGGGTGGACATTTTTTATGAAACATTACCCTTGAAATGTACCGTCACAAACCGAAATACATATGTCTGAGGAAACTTTTGAACTGGTGAAGACAACTCCTCTAATTGTATAAAAAAACTCCATTGTACAGGGGTAAGAACTTTCCCACCATATCAAGTCCTTTCTAATCTAACGAGGAATAGGTCTTTTTCAGTGGTTTTAAGAATGTTTATCTCTCGTACCTATTTCAAAAGTCTTGATATGAAAACCTCACCAGGCCTCACGCATGCTGCAAAAAAGGACTTAACTGCTTTCAAACTGACCTCTGTTTTAATTTGCCATAAAGAGTACAAAGTAACGATTTCTTCTACTCTGCTTTGTTACATCTCCAGGATGAGCTGGATTGTATCAAATAATATCCCAATAAACACCATTATGATGGAAGGGGGACAAGCCTTATCAAGAGCTTCGTCGACACCACATTTTGAATTACTTCCCCTACAGTAATCCTCGGCACCAGCGAAATCATCCAAATAATTCAAAATTCCTACACCAATGAGAAAGAATATAAAAGCAATTGCATTTTTGACTCTTTGACAAATATGAGCAACAGACCACATCCCTAATGAAAGCACATTATCAAAATAAATGTGTCTTTCCAGGAAAGACTTACTGAGTGAAATCCCCATGGATCTGTGGGTATTTGTCTGTAAATTCTTCTCAAGCCCCATTTAAACAACAAACAACTCCGTCCAGATTGTTTTATCAATACTACAAAATCATCCCACTTTTGGGTAGACAAAATTCACATATTCACCTTACCATTCATCTTTGCTAATGTGTGTATTTACTGATCCATTTTCTGGGTAACTAAGATTCAAAATAATTCATCTTTCTAAAGAGTCTTTCTTTGTGGCGATCACAAAATTATCACTGAGGCCCCCAATTTGGCTAACTGCTTACTGACCTTATAATTATCTAATTTAATCATTGTTCTAAGGATATCAGATTGATGCATGGATATGATGATTTGATCTCAACTCTGGGTGTAGCTTTCTTCGTTCCTGTTACCTTTACCCCGTGCTCGATTTCCCGGCCATAGATCCATCGTCAGTGTTAGTATCTTTTTCAGCTTCTCCAGCTCCTCTCTCTCTCTCTCTCTCTCTCTCTCTCTCTCTCTCTCTCTCTCTCTCTCTCTCTCTCTCTCTCTCTCAAAGGCTCAGCTCCCCACGCTCCTATCTCAAGTTCGCTTCGTCGTTTCGCTTTCTGGATTTCATCCTTGAGTATCGATATTTTGGCATCTGTATCATATAGACTCTTGCTAGTCAGCCAGCTCAGGGGTTTTTGCAACAACGGAATGCCCGTGTTGGGCCTTGACAGGCCTTAATTGAATTATAGGTGGGACGCTATCTTATTCAGTCATATCGGTTTCCTCCAGATAGTTAACTTGTTTATCAGTTAACTCTGCAATATAAGCCGACAGTGCGAAACTCTGTTAAATTTCTGTTTTTGGTTTCACGTTTTGGTAGATCGGTAGCCATGATATATTTGTTGAATGTTGATCACGGCACTGTATATATTGTGACAGACAGATATAAATTAAGATCAGAGTTGCTTAAATATAAAAAATTAATAGAGTTCAGTGTGATGGTCAGTTCTCGGGTGTCGTTACACTATGAAACATATGAACTGTTGATCCCGTGTTAACTTCTTTCAGATATCGGAAACGTAGCAAGCAGGCATTAAGAACCTGCGTGCTTCGCACATACACTGAACTGGAGAGGGAAATTTATACTGCAGAAATAAACCAGTCGGATTGCACATATCATTCCCAGTAGTTCGCGAGAACAGCATGGAGCAGCCTTGAACATGCAGATCACGTGCCTACTGAATGACTTGAGAAAATGTCCTCGATAATTAGCCATTTTAAACTATAAAACATTATTTAGAATTACACCCTGAGCAGAGCTGTATATAATTGTATACTTATTGAAGAATATTACAGCGTTCCTGTTTGCAGCAAAGAGAACGTACGTCTTTCTTTCAACATGATGAGCATTAGAGCAAAAATGATACAGAAACTACATTGCCTATTTACACTTCAGTTAAAGTTCACTAAGGATATCTCCGCCTTTCAAATCTGGCACTGAACGAATTCATGATGATAGAATGAGCATGTGTTGATCTTATGAGATGTTAAAATTTAAATGGACTATTACTGCAGACAAAAACTTTATACCCTTCATTAAAGGTGCCCATGAAATATGAATTAGTCTGAAATGACATATCTACGATATATACTTTTTACCACATATGTATTCAATTTCAGAATCATGTTATGGTTTCTGAATGATTCCCAAGATAAAAGTGACTATCGTAAGGATAATATATTCAGATCATCATAAATGAATGAGAAGGGATAAGCTAAATTGTGTTCCCATTAAAGAGTTTGATGGTGTTCGCGGTAAGCTCTACTCCTTTAAAACGGACAAAAACGAAAGGAAAGTTTGTTAAGTAATAAAGAATATGCGATCCAAAAGAGTTTAAAATGGAAATGTACACGGATTGTTTGTTTAATAACGAGGAAATATACCAAGGCATCAGCTCGCTCAGATCACATCATCATAATACGGACACATTTGCACTGTGTAATGAACTGTAAACTCTAATAAACGGATTAAAAATGTGTTTAGTTTGTTTCGTTTTAACTTATGTACAATCTGTCTTTGTACATCATCTGTGATGAGATTATTGTCAGTGAAGAAAGTGTTTGTCGCTACTAAAAGCGTGTATTTTCCCTGAAATCTTTGATTACAGAGTTGTACTTTTGTACAATCACAAATACAGATATTTAAATATGTCTACCACTAAAACCTAGTTTGGATAGGTTTAGTTGCTTTATTATTTGTACATCGTCCGGTTTGCCACAGTTTTCAATCAGAGACTAATTAGTTTTACCTTAGTAAACATTAACTAGTAATTATAACCACTTACCTAATTCACTTTTTATCCTTGAGTAACCACTTTCTATTGTAAGTCTTGTTGAACACAAAGGTTTAACAGATGATAACGATATAGTCCAAAAAGTTTCTTTTTTCAGTCTCTATCAGGTTTAGTGTCAATACAATCTTTCCACAATTAGTCACACCATTAGTGTCAATACAATCTTTCCACAATTAGTCACACCAGAGATTATCATGTTGTGAGGTTCCATTAGGTGCATCCATGTTAGCCACATTCATTCATGCCTATACCATGCATTTGTATCGGAGCATCATACAGGAAGGAAATATACATTTTACGGGTAAATCAAGTGTGGGGTTCGTCCAAGTTATATGTCTGCTATGTTGACAATTCTCTCAATAGTGTTTTAGTCTTAAAAGAAAGCAATCACATTTCTGTATTTATCATAAGCTGATTGTGCAATTGATTCCGAAGTAAAAAATATGTCATAGTACAAACAAATGTTATCTAGTTAATAGTCTTCGTTACCACCTTCTATCATTTCAGATGATTTTGCAAGTGCTATCTTAAATATTAAATCACATGAAAGAGGACAAGGATAAAGTGGCCAATGTTCGTTTAGAATCTGACAGTCTAATGATATTCTAAATGTATTTACCATACGCTGTAAATTCGATAGCTTTCTTGCCAGTGTTTTGTGCATTGCTCGCTCCTGATCTCAACTTTTCTATTTATCATTCACAATGCCGCGGTAACCGCTGATCTTTGTGTGTCATGAAACTCTTATAGGCATATGGTGATAAAGCTGTTGCAGTCATTCAGCTTGAAAAGATCATCACTTCCATCCGATATGGCGATATCTTTCACAATCATTTACAAAATTGTTTACTACTGCATTGTTAGCGTCTACTTTTATATTCATATCAGACGGCACAAAGAAACTTCCTAGTACAACCAAAATATATTGTCTTAGCTTTGAAAATGATATCTGTAAAGTTTGTTCGGGAAGACTACGTATGGATAAATTGTGGGCAATAGTAGACCTGAATCCTCAACCATTTCATTTACTACAGGATGTAAACGGGGAGACGGATTTGTATAGTAGGCATCTACAATGCAATTTTTCTTTAACACGAGGCGCGCAGAATAGTATTTTCATAATTTTAAAAAGTTTTCTCTTGGATGGGTTGTTCATAGGATGTAAGAATTTTTGTCAGTCTTACCACGAAGGTATATCAATTTGGCCAAACATCAACATTACAGTCTGTATGAATTGAATTACTTGTCTGTGCCTTTGAACATCTTATGATATCTTTTTCCTGATGTTGAAGAGTTATATATTTACCAAATGTTGCCGTTTATCTAGCGATAAACGTTGTTCTTTGCACCTGTACAAAGAACGATCTCTGGTCCTTCTTTTTTTGAAAAAAGCCCTAAGCAATATACACACCAACACACATCACAAGAGCAATAAATATGTACTCGTATTTTATCATTTAACATAAGTTTTATATAAATCTTAAAAATCGTGTTTGAGCTACTTTTCCTGAATGGATAGTCATTGTGACATGTGGTTTTCCCAAAAAGATTTCTTATGACGTCTAGTTGGTCCAAAATGAAAATGGTGCCAATCAGGCCTCCAATACGGCCACTATGGTAGCCATCTTGAAATCATATAAATTAATGGCTTGTCAGCACAATACTGGCTATATAGTGCCGATAAAAGATAACTTCTAAAACTGTAAGAATAAGAAAAGCAAAAGTAAACGTTAGTTAATAAAGGGGCCAACATTTCGTTGTCAAGATCAATTCAGTCTGAATTTATTTTTTGCATGGTAATTGCTGTTGACAACGACCACTATTATTGACTAGCAGCTTCTTAGAGGTGAGCTATGAAATCGTTGCCTGCTCTCGGTTTTGATAATTCTTTTTGACTGAAGGTTTTAAAACTGTATATGGTGAAACCTTAGCCAAGGCAAGATACATAGTTAATTTAAGCAATCAACAATCAATTTTCCATGAAAAAATTGCTATTTCCTATTGAATAAAATTCGAGAGAAAAATGTAAATGTCTCCATGATTGCATCAACATTTATGCGATTTTGTATTACCCTTTAGCTTTTTTAATATGTCATAGACTAGCTTTTAGTCTTATATCTTGTGTCATAGACTAGCTTTAGTCTTATATCTTGTGTCTATTTTTCAGCTTTCTTGAGACGCAATTGGAATAAACTTCATATTTTAGAAAAGTATCTTCTTTATTTCACACTGATAGATCAGGTGTAGATTGTAGTCACCTTATCATGTCTTTCATGAGTACAATTTTTGTACTTACTGCTGACATTTTGAGTGGAACTTTCTTTTTTTCCTCTGGTTTGTGTTCAATACATACTCGCATATCATGCATGTTTTAGCTTCTTCGTCCTCTAATGAACCATTTTTATACATCTGTCACACTCTATAAACTAATTAGATTTTTTAAAAATCAACTTTAATATATCTTAATACTGATATATGTATTCTCCCTCCTCTATTTATTTTAATGTCATAATGATTTTAGCTGGTTCTCAACTGTTAAACGGGTATTCATATCCTTCCCATTACACAAGTACATACTTTTACCGTTCATTATTTTGCTCTTAAAGATATTTTCAACTTTTTATATGTCATCTTGTTTGTTGTATAGAGACAACTCTTATTCCGAAAACATGCCCTCTGTATCCCCTCCCTTCAAGGCTTCTACTTTGTAAATGACTGGATCACCTAAACTTAAAAATTACTTGCCTGATTTGAAATATTCCCTTGGTAAATTTAGGAAGGTAACCCTTCTCAACACTTGTTTTGTAGTTTGAAATCCTGAATGTTTCACCGATTTTAAATTTAGTTGTTCCAACTATGGCCGTTGTGAGGTAATCAAATGGGCTGATCCTTACTTCTGATCTGCTTTCTTCTTTGCTTGCCTCAGCGTGATTTGATCTATGATGAGTTTTATTGTAACCATATATTTTTTGTTGTTTTTTTTTATTGATATTCGTCCACAGCCTAGTCTTTAGGATTCTGTTAAACCATTCCATTACAGATGCCTTTCTTGTCTGTGTAAGTAAGTTAAAACATATTTCAAAATTCCTTTTTAGCAAATTCCGAACGTTTTTGTTGCAAACCTCTTTCCCCTCATTAAGTTTTATATTTGTCAAGCTTTCTCTCTTTAAACATTGGTCTAAAAGCGTTGTGTATGCACTTTTTCAGCTCAATTTTATTTTGAGAAGATATATATCACGGTCAAAATGTACTTGTTGTCTTTTTTTATATGTCTGCATGTCAATAATGACTGCCTGCCTCTGGTCAACATAGCTCTTTTGTGGGAATTTATTTATCGCTTGCTTGAGGAATGTGTATGTCGATTCTTTATTTAACCATTCTTTCAGTTCAGTGTATTATATTTTCTCTCTGTCCTGTTTTATTTGTTGCCACAAAAAATTGATATTTGTCAAACCAACCTGACTTTGAGGGTAGTAGTAAAGATATATTAAATAATGTTGTCTGGCATTTAAACGAAAAGAAAAAACAAACAAACACAGAAATGTCACAAAATGATTGATTTATTTGAATTTCCATTCCTGGTGCAATCTCAATTCAATTTATATGCCTATTTTGAAATTTTTTAGATAATTAATGGGAAATATCGCAAAAGATTTTGACCTCTCGACACTTTTTAAAAAAAAATCTACCTCTGCAAGTTATATTCGGCCTTATCATTTATAAACCCTTTTATCTTATATTCCCATCCGACTTAACAAACCTTATATACTAACTTATTAGTTATGGTACATATAATACAACGAAAATTCAAGATTTCAGGATTGTATCATTTTTATTTCGCACAAAGCCAGTATATGCCACATGAGGCTATCAGTGTATGCAACAATTAAGGAACTTGACCGGATGACTATAACAAAACTGTTCAATCGTACACATTTTCATCAGAATGTACTTAAAAACCAAAAGAAATAAATTTTGGTTTGCTTAAATTCTGCCTAATTGATGTCAAAATTACAATTTTTAGTATAAATATTGAGATTTAACAGTTCCTTCAAATATATACATATGACCTCAACCAATCTTTGTTATGTATTAGGTTTCATCGTGTAATTTTTTTTTTATTTTTTTTTTTGTTTGTTTCTTTTTTTCTTGAATGTTCTCCTCTGAAGATAATATATTCTAATTAAACATTGCATTTGTCCCCTTTGATTCAATTCCAGGCTTTAAAGCAGAGAGTGAAAAAGTGAATTTGTTTTTAAAATGGTTCTGCCTCGATTGCGTTGTTTCATGCTGTGTCTGCGAACAAGAACAGCTATGTGTTATATAAGTTATTTAATACTATCACATTAGTAGGTTTATATATATGTTATTCAATACGGTCACATTAGTAGTTGATATATACGTTATTTAATACCATCACATTAGTAGTTGATATATACGTTATTTAATACCATCACATTAGTAGTTGATATATACGTTTTTTTAATACCATCACATTAGTAGTTGATATATACTTTATTTAATACCATCACATTAGTAGTTGATATATACGTTATTTAATACCATCACATTAGTAGTTGATATATACTTTATTTAATACCATCACATTAGTAGTTGATATATACGTTATTTAATACGGTCACATTAGTAGTTGATATATACTTTATTTAATACCATCACATTAGTAGTTGATATATACGTTATTTAATACCATCACATTAGTAGTTGATATATACGTTATTTAATACCATCACATTAGTAGTTGATATATACTTTATTTAATACCATCACATTAGTAGTTGATATATACGTTATTTAATACCATCACATTAGTAGTTGATATATACGTTATTTAATACCATCACATTAGTAGTTGATATATACGTTATTTAATACCATCACATTAGTAGTTGATATATACGTTATTTTATACCATCACATTAGTAGCTGATATATACGTTATTTAATACCATCACATTAGTAGTTGATATATAAGTTATTTTATACCATCACATTAGTAGCTGATATATACGTTATTTAATACCATCACATTAGTAGTTGATATATACGTTATTTTATACCATCACATTAGTAGTTGATATATACTTTATTTAATACCATCACATTAGTAGTTGATATATACGTTATTTAATACCATCACATTAGTAGTTGTTATATACGTTATTTAATAATATCACATTAGCAGCTGAGCGCTAGATGATTAATCCAAACTTGTTGCTACGCCATAATGTATGCTTTTCACTGCGTATTAATGAGAAAGAATAAGTAAATACATCTCAGTTTCTAGCACGTGTTAAAAAAGTGTCTGTTTATATCATGAATTTAACAAACCAAACATTTTATATTTCTTGGGTATGTTGCAAAGACTATATGTGTCTCTAATGGAGGAAAGTGCAATTAGGGCCAGAAAGTGTTTTCCCTCGTGGCTTGCAATGATAGAAAACCTGTGATATTATAATACAGATCAGATTATTTCTTCTACTTCATTCTTGTTAATGTCTGTCCCATTTGATTGTATGATTATATTATTATAGGATACACAAGGGACTTCCTCAACACGTCTGCCCTCAATTGGAGCTAGGTCTGTTACAATATATATATATATATATATATATATATATATATATATATATATATATATATATATATATATATATATATACAAATAACGCGGCTTTTAAAGTTTTGGTGTAAAGCAATTTGTCATACCAATACTGTTGATATATCAAATTGCGATCCGCCCATGGCGTATGAATATGCATATAAATATGGTTTCAACAGTAGGCTGTTGCTTCTATACTCTCTAGATCAGTGATAAATTTCCACTTATTAATCATCACTGACATAAGAAAAGAACGACAAAAAATACTAATAATCCCCGTCTACTAAATGAACTAAACATGATATACAATTTCATCGAAATACCCTCTGCTTCTCTCTCTCTCTCTCTCTCTCTCATGCATAAGGGACAAACATGCGTCGAATGAGAGAGAAAAAGGAATTTGAACTGGCTGAAACCCTTGAACTTAAACTTATACCAAGTAACCTACAAGATCCTGGGTCGTCGTAATGGTATGTGAACACTTTCCATAGGATTTATCTACAGCGTTCACAATACCAATGATACAAAGTTGAAATAGCCTGTCGAGACCGTACGGTAAATTTCTTGGTTAGGAGGCACACACATACTGTAATCGTGTTGTTGTTGTTGTTGTTGTTGTTTTTTAAACCTATAATAAGGTTCTAAAAACAGGTCATTTTTAAATATTAAAATGTCCGAAGAATGCTCTCCCTCTCTCTCTCTCTCTCTCTCTCTCTCTCTCTCTCTCTCTCTCTCTCTCTCTCTCTCTCTCTCTCTCTCTCTCTCTCTCTCTCTGTTCGTTGGTCATGCAGCAGACTAATCGACTAAACAGAGAAACATAGAGATGGACAATAACAAATAATCTTATGGTAAGTCTCCCCAAACCCCCCTCACCCCCCCCCCCCTCTCTCTCTGTCTCTCTGTCTCTCTCTCTGTCTCTCTCTCTCTCTCTCTCTCTCTCTCTCTGGACCATCGTCGCAAGACACGGGCCACAATCCATGAAATTAAAAGTGTAGCGGATTTTCGCCTGTGGCATGCGACGTTGTCTCTGTACCTATGAATGATGGTCAAAGTTACAGACAAACCGACCAACGGAAAGGGGAAAGAGAGAGGGATGGAGAATAAAAACAATCTTAAGATCGGTAGCAATGTTAATTAAAGCATAATTATGAATTAGATCCACTGTAAATAAATTTACCTCTTGTTGGTTGGTCATTTCGCTTAGTATATATTCCCCACTCGTTTCAATATACTGGCCGGTGACTCAATGGTTGCGCATTCAGTGTTCAAGAAGCTAACCATGCTGTATTTGTAGTGCTCTACTTTCTTCATTTAATGTTAAAGTCATAGGTGTGTCTTTCATTTAATGTTAAAGTCATAGGTGTGTCTTTCATTTAATGTTAAAGTCATAGGTGTGTCTTTCATTTAATGTTTAAGTCATAGGTGTGTCTTTCATTTAATGTTAAAGTCATAGGTGTGTCTTTCATTTAATGTTAAAGTCATAGGTGTGTCTTTCATTTAAGTTATAAATTTCTAAAGAGGACTGTAAATACTTGTAATAGGTGCAGCACTGCATTTTATACGCGACACCACTGGGCATGGCAGAGTTCACTCCCTTTGTCAATTACACAGGTTCCGAGTCAATCTTAACTCCGTTGGAAATGTATGTGTATTTGTATGTGATATAAATAAAATATATGCATAGTATGTACGTTGTATCTTTTTGTAATACGATTCGTTGTATACATTTTTCATTAAAAGGAAACTCGGCAAACCTCGTTTCCTTTTAATGAAAATTTTATGCATCTTCTGGTATATCAATGATTTAGCGTACATACTATACATATATTCTATATATGCAGACTAGATATTCTATATATGCAGACTTGACGGAAAGACACAAAAGAGAAGCCACAGGCTAATTTTAAGGATCAATGCTTTATATATGTTGAATTAATTTTAGGAAATATTAAAAATTATATATACACATATTGATGAATTCAAGATTGAGCGTTTACAGTTCTGATGTTTTCATGCATGTATATATAACAAAGCAATTGATACCAGGCATCTCTGATACTGAACATTTAGATTTAGAGAAATTTCTCAGTTGAAAAAACAAAAATGATATCTAGCTTTTTCGACGAACAGACCAAAGCGTGTTTACTGTAACACATTTAAATTTTTTTGAATTTACTGAGAATGTGGGGATATGCATACATTTGGCTGTATTATGTTAATTTACTGAGAATGTGGGGATATGCATACATTTGGCTGTATTATGTCAATTTACTGAGAATGTGGGGATATGCATACATTTGGCTGTGTTTTGTCAATTTACTGAGAATGTGGGGATGTGCATACGTTTGGCTGTATTATGTCAATTTACTGAGAATGTGGGGATATGCATAAATTTGGCTGTATTATGTCAATTTACTGAGAATGTGGGGATATGCATACATTTGGCTGTGTTTTGTCAATTTACTGAGAATGTGGGGATATGCATACATTTGGCTGTATTATGTCAATTTACTGAGAATGTGGGGATATGCATACATTTGGCTGTATTATGTCAATTTACTGAGAATGTGGGGATATGCATACATTTGGCTGTATTATGTCAATTTACTGAGAATGTGGGGATATGCATACATTTGGCTGTATTATGTCAATTTACTGAGAATGTGGGGATATGCATACATTTGGCTGTATTATGTCAATTTACTGAGAATGTGGGGATATGCATACATTTGGCTGTATTATGTCAATTTACTGAGAATGTGGGGATATGCATACATTTGGCTGTATTATGTCAATTTACGTTAACATGGAATACGATTCAGATTATACAGTAAGGGTAGACTGCAAGCTACATTATTTATCATCATTATCTCTTTTCCATTAACAAGGATCAAACATACAAAAGTGCCTTTAAAAAAGAGTTCGAATCCCATGGAAAAGAGGTTGGAGAATTAAACAGTATATTAAGTATGCTACAAAAGGTTGCCTTTATCATGCTCACATAACTCTGATTACCGCAAGGGTATTGTTGCCTTTAGCATGCTCACATAACTCTGATTGCTGCAAGGGTATTGTTGCCTTTAGCATGTTTACATACCAATAATTACTGCAAGGGTATTGTTGCCTTTAGCATGCTCACATAACTCTGATTGCTGCAAGGGTATTGTTGCCTTTAGCATGCTCACATAACTCTGATTACTGCGAGGAACTGCACATTAGATTTATTATTATAGAAGGAAAATCAGCTGTTGAAGTTAAAGAGTGACTTGACTTTTCTTACTGACTAGCTAATATGACAGCATAAAAAAATAAACTCGGGGCTTCCAGATAATTATGAAAGGATACGGTATCCCCTACAACTATATATGAAGAGGGTACAGATTAGTATTGCTAATTTTACATTCCAAAAATCAATTTAACAAAGTTGCGATTTATATATACGATATTTTTTGGCATTTCGACCATCACCAGCACTAACGTTACTATTTATGATGTTGTTGCTGCTGCAGCTACTACTGTTGATGTTGTCGAGGAATGTATTTAATTCACGCGTGATATTCCTTTTTGGATAGAGAGAGAGAGAGAGAGAGAGAGAGAGAGAGAGAGAGAGAGAGAGAGAGAGAGAGAGAGAGAGAGAGAGAATCCGACAAATTGGAGAAAGAATGAGTTACGCAAGACCGTTTAAGGTTAGAGCATGCCTGCTGTATATAGAACTAAAGATGTTATCCATAATATCCCTTTGTTATAAAATTTTGTCTGATCTTTCATTTTTTTCTCTCAGAACTTCTTTAATGACTATGCTGCTTTATGATAATGTGGTGAATATGCGGGGGGGGGGGGGGGGGGGGGGGGGGGGGGGATCGGGTAATTCGCAGCGGGAGCCAGGCGAAGGTTGGCCCGGTTGGGAGTTTTTTTTTTTTTTTTTTTGCAGCTGTAATTTTCATAGTATTTCACCTCACCTTAGTGTAACGGGGGCAATTCTTTAAAAAAATCTTATATTTAGGATCGGGGGGGGGGGAGAGGGAGGTTTGCAACTGACATAAAAACTGTTTGCTGTGGCAAAGTAGGGGCGCCACTAAAGAACATTGCCCCCGGGCGCCTCGAACCCTCGCGCTGCCATTGGTGGCTATATGATAATATGGTGAATGCATTTTTGTAACTATACTGCTTTATGATAATATGATGAATACATTTTTGTAACTATGCTGCTTTATGATAATATGGTGAATACAGTGCTTAACTATACTGCTTTATGATAATATGGTGAATACATTGTGTAACTATACTGCTTTATGATAATATGGTGAATACATTGTGTAACTATACTGCTTTATAATAATATGGTGAATGCATTTTTGTAACTATACTGCTTTATGATAATATGGTGAATGAATTTTTGTAACTATACGGCTTTATGACAATATGGTGAATACATTGTGTAACTATACTGCTTTATGATATTATGGTGAATACATTGTGTAACTATACTGCTTTATGATAATATGGTGAATACATTGTGTAACTATACTGCTTTATGATATTATGGTGAATACATTGTGTAACTATACTGCTTTATGATAATATGGTGAATACATTTTTGTGACTATACTGCTTTATGATATTATGGTGAATGCATTTTTGTGACTATACTGCTTTATGATATTATAGTGAATACATTGTGTAACTATACTGCTTTATGATAATATGGTGAATGCATTTTTGTGACTATACTGCTTTATGATATTATGTTGAATACATTGTGTAACTATACTGCTTTATGATAATATGGTGAATACATTGTGTAACTATACTGCTTTATGATATTATGGTGAAAACATTGTGTAACTATACTGC
This sequence comes from Margaritifera margaritifera, assembly GCA_029931535.1. NCBI lineage: Eukaryota > Metazoa > Mollusca > Bivalvia > Unionida > Margaritiferidae > Margaritifera > Margaritifera margaritifera. The sequence goes on from JAQPZY010001171.1 coordinate 1,265,014, forward strand.
TTTATGATATTATGGTGAATACATTGTGTAACTATACTGCTTTATGATAATATGGTGAATACATTGTGTAACTATACTGCTTTATGATAATATGGTGAATACATTTTTGTGACTATATTGTTTTATGGAATGAAGGGTATTTCAATTGATGATATTAATAAAAAGTTGAATGATCCAAATACTACGTTAAATAAACATATTACAAGCGTAAATAAATTCCATGATGAACTACCTAGAAATATATTGCTTGTTGATTTTCGTACAAGAATAGAAGATAGTACCATTGCTGTTATAAAAAAAGAACAATATTTATATGAAAGTCGTAATAAGAGGTGAGATTATTTTATACGTAACATATCAAAAGAGGTGAGATTATTTCATACGCAACATTTGAAAACAGGTGATATTATTTCATACGCAACATATAAAAAGAGGTGAGATTATTTTATATGCAACATATGAAAACAGTTGATATTGTTTAACACGCAACATATGAAAACATGTGATATTATTTCATACGCAACATATGAAAACAGTTGATATTATTTCATACGAAACATGAAAAGAGGTGAGATTATTTCATACGCAACATATGAAAACAGGTGATATTATTTTATACGCAACATATGAAAACAGTTGATATTTCATATGCAACATATCAAAAGAGGTGAGATTATTTCATATGCAACGTATAAAAAGAGGTGAGATTTTTTCATATGCAACATATAAAAAGACGTGAGATTATTTCATATGCAACATATAAAAAGAGTTGAGATTATTTCATATGCAACAGATAAAAGGAGTTGAGATTATTTCATATGCAACATATAAAAAGAGATGAGATTATTTCATGCACAACATATAAAAAGAGTTGAGATTATTTCATATGCAACATATAAAGAGAGGCAAAACGATATCACTTTTATCACCACAGTGTCGAAATCACTTTTGGAACTACTTTTTTTTCCTGTTTACGAAATATATCTGCCCTTTTTATGTTATTCAGATCTGTATTTCCATATTTTGGTCTATTTCATTTTTCTTCTTATGATGCTCCTTCTCTCTCTCTCCCCCCCCCCCCATCAGGATGAACAGATCTTAAACTGTGTCAAGACTGTAGACCCTCTTGTATACATTCAGTTTATGCAATCAATAAGGAGATGCCATGAAAAAAATGCCTAATAAAGAACTACAAAAAACAACAAGAAGTAGGCTTCATGTGTTATCTGTTTTTAATTAGTTTTCCACATGAATTATGCAAATTATTGGTGACTGAACTTATAGGACCTGTTGTAATTCGATATTCTATGTCACTCATACAGTATCGTGTATCGTTTACACTCTACGACAAAACGGACACATTTTTAGGAAAAACCCTTGATTCAGTATAGTAATAAAAGTGTTTAAGTGGCGATTTTAACTCTTAACACAACTATAATAATGTTTGAAAACGATGGAGAAATCGGGCATTGGTGAGTGTCGATTGCAAACCGAAATTAAGTGACAATCGAAATTTGGTGCAGTTCGTGTTACCGAACTAGACTGCAAACTTGCCAAGCCAAAATTCGCTTTTAAATGCAGAACTAAGCACAATAAAGAGCCAAATTCCATACAAGTCCACTCACAATTATTAAAATCTTTTGTGTAAAGATGTTACGCTCTGCAATCTGTCGGATGAGTTTGTTCCGTGATGTTTCTACAATACCCCCACTCTAGCAATTTTCGCTGTATCAATCCGCGCAGTAAATTTGCAATGAAAATTAAAAATCTTTTCATTTTCGTTTCAAAACAGTCATTAATTTGACAAAATACACAATTTCAAGCATTATATATAGAAGCTATGTTTGTAAAAGGTTGCTGTTCTAACATTATTGTATTATTGTAAAATTTCGGAACCTCTTTTTATGGATGTAGTATGATGCCGTTAATCGTATTGGCAGAGAATGGATAAAACTACCCATGCAAATCGACGGCTTTTGCTTTAAACAATATAGAATAAAAAGAAAATTTACGTTTTTTGAGTAGATATATGGAAATATTTCACTCGTGAAGTGGAAACATTTTGTACTGTCACTCGCAGTAGCATCCATTTTAGTGAAGAAACTGACCTTTACTCTTGCAATGGCATATAATTGTGTGGAGAAACAAACTTTTACTGTTGGAATGGCATATAATTTTGTAAAGAAACAGACTTTTACTGTTGCAGTAGCACACATATTAGTTTTACTGTTGCAGTAGCATACAATTTAGTGAGAAAAAAACCCTTGACTTTTACTGTTGCAGTAGCATACAATTTAGTGAGAAAAACTGACTTTTAGTGTTACAATAGCACCCATTTTAGTGAAAAAACTGACTTTTACTGTTGCAGTACCACACATCTTAGTAAAGAAACTTACTTTTACTGTTTCAGTAGCACACTTTAGGGAAGAAACATACTGTTTCAGTTGTGGTGTGACAATTTGAATGGACTATAAAGATTCAGCTAGCTTTGAAAATGTCAGATGCTCTCCGTGATATCACTACCTTCCCTTTGTGGGTCATGGTTATCATCCTCATGGATACCTCAGAAGAGGAGAAATTTTTTAGTTTACCTTCCTGTGAATGGTTAATTTAGAAGAGCACATTCAGAATTTACCTTTGGTATTGCGAGAACGCATGTACAAGTATTTTGTTCAGGTTCAAGTGAAACGCAAACGACAAATGATTTGAACATTTTTAAACTGTTGCTATCAGAATAGTATAAGAAGGTTAATTTACTGGAAAGACTATGACAGACTATGACAGACACAAACCTCTACTTGGATATAAGGTTCTCGATACCACGACTTCAGCAGTTAGTGTGGCATCGAATTACATTTTTGTAAATGAACAGTTTAGAAGAGCACATTCGGAATATACCATTGGTACTGCATAAGCGCATTTACAGAGACTTTGTACAGATTCAAGTGAACGCAAAGAACATTTACATCCGAAATGGCATAGACTTTTTAATGATTGGTATCTGAATGCGATAAAAAGGCTGATTACGTTGAAAATGTTCAAATGGTCAGACATTGGTAAAATTACAAGACTCTCCATGCCACAACTTCTATCATCAGTATTAGACCAAATTTTATGGAAGGAAGTCAAAGACAGCATTCAAAACTTAGTGGATTTGAAAGAACCGATTCCACAAGACGATTCGCTTCCTTTGAATTTTGGACAACATGTCGTGTGTGCGTGTATGTGTTAGGGATTACATTTCTTGGACAACATGTCGTGTGTGCGTGTATGTGTTAGGGATTACATTTCTTGGACAACATGTCGTGTGTGCGTGAATGTGTTAGAGATTACATTTCTTGGACAACATGTCGTGTGTGCGTGTATGTGTTAGGGATTTCATTTCTTGGATTTCGTTTACCTGCATGTTCTTTGTGGCAAATTTATGAACAGTACATGCAAATACATAGCAGCCAAAGGTTTATATATGCACGGAAAGCTCATTGTGTTAAAATTACTACGAATAGTGATGAACACTGCTTCTATACCCGAGTGTGAGGAGGACCTTCGTCGCACTCTCTCTGCTCTTCATACTTACCAAAAAGTGTGTATAGCTAGTTGAATACACCAACAGATTTACGACTGGAAAGATGTAAGCGACTGGAAAAGTCTTGGATTCGACAGTTGGAAACAAGAGGTGACTGATTATGCCATTGTTTGTAACTGATTAAAGAGAGAAAACATGAACTTTGTGTTTTGAAACGTACATTTGTTGCACCATGCAAGAAAAAACAGATGATGTGTGCATGGTCGAGCGGGTATAGGGATTGGTGTGTTGTGCAGGCAAGGTGGACCATGGTTCGAATCTCCGTATAGTACGAATTAAAATTATCTAACTTGTATGATAATATTATTTCTTCGTATTTAAAAATTATGTTAATGTTATCAAGCATTCTCCTGTAGGATCCAGGGATAGCACTTTCCGTTTAGTTTGGTGTATATCTGTAACTCTCTCTCTCTCTCTCTCTCTCTCTCTCTCTCTCTTTCTCTCTCTCTCTCTCTCTCTCTCTCTCTCTCTCTCTCTCTCTTCTTCTTCTTCTTCTTCTTTCTTTCTCTTTCTCCCTCTCTCTTTCTTTCGTTCTCTCTCTCTCTCATATATATATATATATATATATATATATATATATATATATATATATAAAGACAGAGAGACAGAGAGAGACCCACTAACTAAGATAATACAATCTTGCAGTTTCAATCCGTAAAAATGGAAGAGCCAGAACAGATGACACTTCCGGTCAGCGATTTACAGAGAGTCATTCGAAAATAAACGCCTTCTGGAGAAACTCTAGACTACTCCACTCAAGATAAATCAAAATACTTGTTATGTCTCTCAAGAGAAAGGACATTGGGTTCCAGAATGTCCACAAAGTCAAAGAAAAAATCTAAGACAGGAGAAAAGAGAGACAAACGTGAATATACGTGTTGTCATTGTCACGAAAAAGGACATAGGTCCACAGGGTGTCCCAAAAATTCAAAAGGAGAACAAGAAGAAAAACAAAAGAAAAATTCATTCCAGCAAAGAAATTCAAACCATGACAAGCAGAAGAAACAACATAAGAACCGATTCCAGTGAAGAAATTAAATAAAGACAGTACAAGAAGAACAATGGACTTTTGTGATGTGTTTATACATTTTATTGTAATTCATATTAACGAGAATATACCAGAAAAGTAAGTGTTTCTACATTTTGTATTTTTTAAGTATGGATAAGATATTCAAAGACACACACACACACATTTTATAATGAAGGGGTTTATATTTTGTTTCATTTGACAATCCTTTGAGTAGTATCTCTTTTCCAAAAGATCTATGCGGGTTTTGAAAGAGGTCGTTGGGTTTTGAAACAAAATGATGGTCTTCACAGATAGACCCAGCATGTTACACTGTTACATTTCTAGCCAGATGAACTCATCATGTGATACCTATAAACCACTTTTAGACATTAGATCGTCTCCCTATACATTTCAACACGGCGGCCTAATATTAAATTCCCGTTAAAGGCTGTAATTGTTTTACGCTGTTTAACATATGATGACGGACTGACAGTAAAGCTAGCAAATCTGTCACTCTAGCCGGCCAGATTAAGAGTGAATGTTTTTGCAAGCATACTGTTTGTGACGTGTCTAGCAATATTTTAGTGAGTACATTCGATTTCTGTTAGAGTTCACACAAATTCCACATATTACATTTCCCGCCATATAAACCCAATCTATTACAATCTTACATTTTTAGCCAGACAGACTCATCATGTGAAACCTATCATCCAATTTTTAGATATTACATCTTCTCCCTATACATTTCAAAATGGTTTCCTAATGTTTAAAATAGCACACACACCCCATCCCCGCAGACGCTAAAGTGCCCCAATATGCAATTTATGTAACAACAAAAGACAAAAAGGTTGCAAAAGTATTTACAGAACATAAAATAATACCACCAGCTAGATTTAAATCCACATAATAATTGGAATAAAAGGTGAAAAGGAATATAAACTATGTATCTTTCGTATTTAGAATAAGCAAACAACCTACCATGAAGTGGTTTCATTTTAACACTTTACATAGAATACTCTCTACCATTACGTTTTTAGGACAAATGAAAAAAGAAAACAAAAGTGTATTTTATTTAATTAATTTTCCGAAACAAGTTCGCACTTGTTATGAAATGTAGGTATGCACAGTCTTTTAGGAATTGCTTTGTATTAAAGATAAATATCAAATGTACACATCATGCAGATAATGCTTTGGATGTACCTTTCCTTCATGAAAACTACCTGGATACAGATCAAAATTTATTAGTAATATACAGAATATTGATCTCTTTAAAAGGCCTATTAAATTATATATTCGACAGAAAAGTATACTGAAATTGCTCATGGAACGACTTTAGCAGAAGGTTGATGCCATATAGAAATATTCTGGAAGCTTTACAAACTCCTTGATAATAAAAGACAATTCGTAAATATAGCATACATAATTTTTTTATTATTATTATTATTTAAACTGTGTTCCAAAACTTTTTCTCTTTCTCGTTTTTTTTCTTTCGATCTTTCTTTGTCTCTCATGCAATATAAATGATATTTCAACAAGACATCAAAGCAAAAAAGATATATTAATATCAAATTTGTATTAGCTATACACCTCTCTCTCTCTCTCTCTCTCTCTCTCTCTCTCTCTCTCTCTCTCTCTCTCTCTCTCTCCCTCTCTCTCTCTCTCACACACACACATACACACACACACAATCTTTCACTCTAACCTCATCATATAAGAATAACAGAAGACATCATAGTATTATAAAGTGTATAGAAAACGCCTCTGTTGCCTGTCTCAGAATTTATGATATATACTAAAATTCTCAAATATTATTTCAAATGTTTGTCTGCTTATAACTTTATCATTTGAATGTCTTGTTTATTTATAAAGTGACGATTTCAAGTCTTCCCAACCTTGACAATGCGGAATATGTATATTATTTCATTATTACCATTGTGGTTTGAAGAGATTAAATCATATAAACTATATCTGAAAGTCTTTTACTTTTCAAAAATGCTTCTTCGAGAGAGAGTTCTTTGGAAATATAGACGAAACACCGACACAGATGCTAACTTCTCGCAATTCTAATGCGAAAGGACTCCTTTATTAATTATCAGAAATTGTATCATATTCCATTAGACGCCGGGGTAAATTATTTTTGCTTTTCAATGCACTGGGGTCATCTCTTTTGTATGGTATGACTGTTACACTTCGATTACAGATTCTTGATATGTCCCAATGGCAAAAACATTGCTGAATTGGGGACATTACTTATTAGTACTTATTATGTTTCCTTTTCCGAGTCTCATATGTAGATTCTTTGTGGGTTTCTTGTTAGCATTATATCAGCATTGAATCTCATCCTCAACCTAATACAGTGTAGAGGATATTAAGTATAGAAGTTCTTAACTTCATTGTTTAAATATTCAGTGGCTAGTGATTGCTAGTGTCAGGTCCATATCAAACTTACAATGCAGCATACGCCAAACAGCTAGACAAAAATGGAATAATTATGGATGTTTAGTATAGTTGAAGGCATAAGAAATTAAATCTGCCAGGGTAAAGACCATGGGATAATGCCAAACGCCTGCTAGACTTGACAAATGCCTGTTAATGGAAGCTGATTATTGTACGACGATGTACAATAGTTATCAAAGCAGACGTATTGCATTGAAAAAGAAGCAATTGTACATTTGTACATCATCTGTTTAAGAGTATTAAATCCCTTAGCAAGGGAACTACCAATCATAATCAGATACTGTTTAATGAGCAAATAGTTGCTTTCAAGGTGTTCGGGTGTGTTTTAAAATCTTAAAAGGATTTGGTATATTACGCTTTGAAAAACACTGCCCACTGTGGTTACACTGTCCACTGTGGTTACACTGTCCACTGTGGTTACACTGTCCACTGTGGTTACACTGTCCACTGTGGTTATTGTTAAGCTTAGCTGCTGAACAATACTCAATTTATATAGAGAATCTTTAATACAATGTAAAACAGTTTGGCATCAGTTGGGACAATCCCTAGTAACGGAATCCTTTCGCAAATAACGATGCTATTCTATGTCATTGTTAGGAGTATTCATGTATTCACTACTCCATATTATCATACATGCATCATGAATGTATATATATATATATATATATATATATATATATATATATATATATATATATATATATATATATATATATACACATACATACATACATACATACATACGTGTGTGTGTGCGTGTGTGTGTGTGTACACAAACCAGAGAGATTGTATTTACTCCATAAGACACACAAATAAGGGAAGGTACCCGGGGAGGCCAATCATTTCCGAAAACAACCATCCCACTGGAAAAATGTCTGAATTCGTTGATTTTCACTTTCGGCCTCTCGTTGAAAAACTGCCTTTATATATCTAAGATACCACGGACTGTCTCAACAAAACACCAAAAACTAACCTTCCAAATAACACTCCCCTCTTCACCATTGATATATGCTCCTTATACACCAACATCGCACACGAGGAAGGTATCACAGACTGCAAGGAAGCATGGAATAATCCACCTGATTCTTCCACTCCAACATTCTATTTGGTCAAACTTTTAACACATGTCCTCAAGTTAAAAAATTTTGGAAATCAACAACTAAGACTTCCTACAAATGAATGAGACTGCAATGGGCACTAAAATGACACCTTCTCAACGAGACACCCTATAGACCTCTAGACTGGTGTAGATTCATTGATGACATAGAGCTGAAATGGATCGAAACGGGCGACAATTTCAAAATATTTGTTTAATTTGCCAATAACTTTCATCCTACGATTAAATTTACGTCGGAGTCGTCAAACAGGTCCAGTATATGTTTGGATACTCAATCTATCCTCCTGGTCTCTTGGAGAGGAACATAGAAGATGACCTGTATTCTAAACCTACTGACTCTTACCAGTATCTACTACTGACGAGCTGACACCTCCAGCACGAAATAAAAATCTTCCTTACGGTATGTGAGTTCGTACCGTAAGCATATGCTCTAATCATGCTACCTTTGAAAATATGCTCAGAGAGCTCAAGGGACATCTTAGATAGAGAGGATACAGAAGGAGCTACATTGAAGATGCTATTACCAAAACCAGACTCCTCGATAGAGGAGCCCTCCTGAAATATAAAGCAAGAAAACCAACAAGCGTGTCCCATTCGTGGTAACTTTCCACCCCTATGCCCCAAACCTACAACAGATCATTCGGAAGCATTGGCACCATACTGAATCGTCTGAACGTCTGAAGAAGTTCCTATGGTTGCGTACCTTATACCTAACAATCTCAAGTACCATCCAGTACATGCCAAGGTAACTTCAAACAAGACCACAGATTCGGGCACATACAACTGCAAAAACAAGCGTTGCCTAATTGCAAACATATGCCCGAGACCGAAGTTTTCAGAAGTTCGACAACAGGAGTTAGCTACACGATCAATCAGAAATTAGAATGTCGAGAAAAGAATGTAATCTATTTTCCGACATGCAAGATCTGTGCCACTCAACATGTTGCCAAAACCGATGATACCGATTGAATCAAACCTGGGGTGGACAGACATAGAACGCACACGTAAGGAACGATACTGGATAATACAATTGAAACCTCACGAGGAGTTCGGTCTAAATGAAGAAATCTAACATTCCCGTTGCAGTCTAATCAAAATTATAACCAGTCATCAGTTTTTCACCAGTTCGCAATTTTTGCGATAATACTTACGCAAGTAATTACATATATGATTTTTATTATTTAATTGTCACCATCATTATAATTATAATTATTATTATTATTATTATTATTATTATTATTATTATTATTATTATAGTTCTTGTCCATTATCCCGATACACAATTCTCTTGACATCTTTCCTTTAGAACCTCCACGTATAACTCTACCGGGATATATTTCTTTAGCAAATTTTGTAGATGGCGTTGAAATTTCGTCACGCACTGTTTCCGCCCTTTGTTCACAACCTCGAATTAGGTCAAAACATGTTGGTTCTCTATGCTATAGACACAATAACCCACTTGTTTAGTCCCCTTACGAAGAGTTTGTTTACCTCTAAACGTTGGAAAACAGTTTTAAATTTGCGCCGTTATAAAGTTGTTGTCAATATATATATATATATATATATATATATATATATATATATATATATATATATATATATATATATATATATATATATATATATATCCAGGGAGACAGGCAGAGAGTGAAAGACAGACAGACAGACAACCTCACGTATGGGTCTATTCAGTGTGCATGTTTATCTGTAAATGACAACTCTATATAACTAGGGCACAATCGTGTCTGAAGTGCTGTAAGTTGTCACAGGGCATCTCTGTACTAAAGATAAGTCCTTCCGATATTTATAGATAAGCTTAAGCAGTTTGATTGAATCAATGAGACAATACAAAATTTCAGAACAGCTTTCCTTGCGGATTCAGGATAAAAATGATTCTTTTCTTTCTTCTGTTGCTACGATTAGAATATGCCACTGGTAAGTATTTCATTTTCTATGCGTCGCTACTCGCTATTGTTTATTTGATGATTTGACCTTTAGACAATTCTAAAAAGCCAGTTAAAATCGATTAATGATGGTTCCTGAACCAGTCAAAATTAATACGTAATCTAGTATATATATATATATATATATATATATATATATATATATATATATATATATATATATATATATTGTTATGTATGATGTATATATAACATTATAGATATTTTAGGAAATTTTAAATGTTTCGTGTCTTTAATATTTGCTTACATCTTAACGTTGTTTATCAGGAAAAATATGTTTAACTAGTGTCCTTGAATTAGTTTGTTTACTTCAGATTTGAGCTAAAGGATAGTTTTGATAAACAAAATGTTTACCAAATTTGAGGTCAAGGTTGATTTTGTTTACAGATAAAACTGGAAAATCCTTAGAGTTATGTGTAAAAAGTCATGTCCATACAAGTAAAATTCCATTAAGATGACACATATTCTAGAACATTCTATCATGTGACCAATCTTTATATATACCATGTTTAGCGGACAGTTTTTCAGTTTCGACATTTGTATCAGTCTTGTAAAGAGCTATTACAGTTGTGAAAAGTAATTCAAAATTCTGAGAGAGGAATTATTTAAAATATTCATTGGATTGTAACAGTGCTCATAGACTCTTGGATTTTTAGATTTTTAATTGATGATTTTGCAATTTATGTGAACTTATTCAAAGATATTTTGGAGTACTTCATTTTGACATTAGCATATTAAAGACTACTAGTACATCAGGACTTTGAAGACCATTTGCACATCATAACATTCAAGGATACAGCCGCGAATTCGGAATATTCTATATTTAGGAGTTGTGATTAGAACACTAATTCTTATTGGATTATTTGGATTTTAATACACATTACTGTAAGTGTCTTTTTGATTTTTCATTTTGATTATCTAGAAATAAATTGCTTGTTGATTTTTACTTGATTTGTTGGTTTCACTTTCTTTCTGTTACATTTTTTGTTAGACCATAGAGTCGTAACAATTTTTATATATATATATATATATATATATATATATATATATATATATATATATATATATATATATATATATGTATGCTTGTGTTTAGTCCTTATGATAAGGGTGGGCCCGTTTGAATCTGGCCTTTGAGTCTTCTTCTTCTTCTTCTTCTCTTTCTTCTTCTTGTATGTGTGCCATGGTGTAATTAAGAAACAAAATCTTGAAAGCTTCTAATCACGCATGTTTCTTAAAGGTATTTTCACGGCAGCCTAGTATCTTTGGATAGTAAAATAAGTCCCCTTAATTGTTTAAATCATTGTCACATAGTACATAATTATCATCTGACACAGTCACATATTACATAATTATCATATGACACATTCAAGCTAAAACTATTGAGAAGCATAAGACATAACTAATTTAAGCTTATTTTTTAAATGTGAAAATGTTTTTATCTTTGTCCCATCAAACTCGATAATGTTTCTTCCAACGCAAATGATGGCATAATAAAGTACATATATAAATTGTATTAATATTTTGTATTCATATGCACGATTAATCTAATCATGCGAAGAATGCTTTAAACAGCAAAAGACGAAATATTCCCCAAAGCTTATGTAGAAATTAATTTAAATGAAGTTTATAATGAATGTTATTTCTATGAAACAATTATGAGGTATTTCTTCTCTACTGTTGTTATTTTCTTTATCCAAACCTATATTCAATACTTTTTACAGTATACGTAGATGAAAAACGGATAGATAGATAGATAGGTAGGTTAATAGGTAGACAGACAGACACACACACATATATATCGATATATATAATTTAAGCTTTTCCTTCTTTTAGAAATGACGGTCACAGAAAAGTTTATTGAAATCTCTCACATGACGCCAAATAGTGTAATCGAGTTCGGATTCCGTCCCAAAGAGGATGGTCAGGTATCGGTTTTAATTATGCGTTTTAGATCTATGTTATTAGTGATGTGTTGGTCTTTTTCAATTGATTAGAAGACAGTTTTATACATGTCCTTTTATCGCAACATAAATCACGGTATATAGGAAGGACTTACAGATACACTGAACTATAAAGGTACAATGGAACAAATGCACAGAATGTTAAAAGCGACATAAATCTGGAAGAGAAAGACACTGATAGACGAAATTACCATACAGAGTAAGACACTGATAGATGAAATTACCATATAGAGTAAGACACTGATAGATGAAATTACCATATAAGTAAGACACTGATAAATGAAATTACCATATAAGTAAGACACTGATAGATGAAATTACCATATAAGTAAGACACTGATAGATGAAATTACCATATAAGTAAGACACTGATAGATGAAATTACCATATAGTGTAAGACACTGATAAATGAAATTACCGTATAAGTAAGACACTGATAGATGAAATTACCATATAAGTAAGACACTGATAGATGAAACTACCATATGGAATAAGACACTGATAGATGAAATTACCATATAGAATAAGACACTGATAGATGAAATTACCATATAGAGTAAGACACTGATAGATGAAATTACCATATAGAAAAGGACATTGATAGATGAAATTACCATATAGAATAAGACACTGATAGATGAAATTACCATATAGAGTAAGACACTGATAGATAAAATTACCATATAGAATAAGACACTGATAGATGAAATTACCGTATAAGTGAGACACTGATCAATGAAATTACCATATATGTAAGACACTGATAAATGAAATTACCATATAAGTAAGACACTGATAGATGAAATTATCATATAGAGTAAGACTCTGATAGATGCAATTACCATATAGAGTAAGACACTGATAGATGAAATAACATATATAGAGTAAGACACTGATAGATAAAATTACCATATAGAATAAGACACTGATCAATGAAATTACCATATATGTAAGACACTGATCAATGAAATTACCATATAAGTAAGACACTGATAAATGAAATTACCATATAAGCAAAACACTGATAGATGAAATTATCATATAAGTAAGACGCTGATAGATGCAATTACCATATAGAGTAAGACACTGATAGATGAAATAACATATATAGAGTAAGACACTAATAGATGAAATACCTCCAGATTGTTATCCCTGGGAACTAAAAATAAGTCTTTAAAAATGACGCACTATATTAGCAGATAAAAAAAATTTGTTGCCTTCTTTTGAAAATCAAAGAGAATAAATACATTGTTTTCAGACTTATATTGCCTTGATATATGAGATATAATAATTATTTATAAATTTACTGTGTTCTTACTTTTAATTACTAAGACTGGTGTAGAAAATTAACTTAAGTTTTTACACTCTATATATCTGTGTACTACTAATTTTTAATATATATATATATATATATATATATATATATATATATATATATATATATATAATTTATAGCGATTACTTACTTTTCATAAAATGTTTGGAGAGTATTTTTTCATAATAATGCTAAAAATAAAGAAGGTAAAACTGGATTCTCTTTTTTACAAAAGTATACTTGATATTATCACATAGTTGGTACACTTTACATACTGTGTGCTCAGTTTAATATTCTGGATATGTCAATATGTTAACATATCACACTATGTGAATCTGATTGGTCCAAATAAGCCCATGAAATTATTGCGCAGTATTCTCATTACTGATGCCCAAGTGGCATTGGGGTAAAAAGGTTACATATGTCTGGATATGACCAATTTACCCCACATGTATATGGCGCGTCAACTACTCTAACCTGACCGAGTGAACTATGTGACATCACACAGAAATTTCCATCGGAGATCCGATGTTGAAAAATGATGTTGTCTATGTCAAATGTTCTATTGATTTGGAACGACAGTTGCTCTTTGAATTATAATTTGTAAAAGAAATCTACTTTTCAATGTTACTGGTTGTCTAATTGCGCATTTTCAATTTAACTAGTGGCGGTGACTTTTTTCACGCGCAAGAATTGCAAGGTGCAGTGTCTGAGCCCGAATAAACGAAATCATTTCTTCTTTTTTCTCTCTAAATTCTTTCCACTAAAATAGAAACTATTTGATAACCAGAATCTCAAATGAGTAATAATTATATATTAAATTTGTGAAACTCGTTGAATAATTTCTCCATGTTTTGCTCGCCAAGGCTCTCAAAAACTGGAAATTATTCAACTCGTTGAATAAATTTAGTATTAAATCATTACCCATGTGAGCTCCTCTATATATGAGTATGATAATTATCATGTGTGTTGAAAATAATTTTATTTTTATTATTTATCCTTATAATATCGCATTTCTGTGCGAGAATGTGTGATTAATAATTTGTATTGGAATGAAACGTATTTATTCTTCTTTTTCAAAAGCCTGTCAGCTTTGTCTTGATTGTTGGTGGGATGTCGAGTACAACGAACTGTTCCAAGTTCTCCGTGCAAGTTTTCTCGCTAAAAAGCGGAGAATTAATTTACAAGACATGCAACACGGCCGTTAGTATTATGCAGTTTGACCCAAATATTCAAGGTTACAGATTTTATATTACTGGAGACGAGGTGTTGACGGGAGGGACCATTGAAGTTCAGCCGGATAAAGGTACGTATGAAGATAAACAATCGTCTAGTTTGTAAGAGGAAGTTACTTAGAGTTATCACATTTTAGACATTGACAAACTATTTTCTTACTTAGAACCATTACAAGATTTAGTTTGTATCCAGTCAACTAGGCAGACCCAGATCTTTCGTTATGGATCAATGTATCTGTCGCTTTGATTGGATGTATGAATTAAAAAAGGTTTTAAATGGCCGCTCTATAAGCCCTTTGTGAAATCCTGGCAATAGGTTACAGTATAGCAAGAGTTGTAAACGTGAACACTGAATTCATTGAAAACAACGGAAATCATCATTAGAAAAATTCAATACAACAAGCAAAATTTCCTTCGATAACAATACAATGAGAATTTTGGCAGATATTTGTTTTTGCAAACAACGCTCTGTTTTTTGTCCAAGAAGAGTTTTCAAGGGAAGAAAGGTTTGGTTGTACAAATATATAGGGAACGAGAACAATGGCTGTTGGGTCGTAATAGTCTTGTTTCCTGCGAGAATGAAATATCGATAGTGTATAACAAGACAGGAGGCTAGAGAAATATAAATAAAATGCTTCTATAATATCAAATAGTAAAATGACATTGAAAACGGCAAGAAGCTTCGCCCACAAGTTGAACAAATAAACTCGCAACAATAGTTCGGATATTTTATAATGAATTATAACACAAAGGCTGTGACAGCTTTCAAATGAAACTTGTTTAAAAAATAATAATTTACCAACAACGATGTGTGTAAGCTTCTGAAAATATTATAATTATTACATGCTTTACTCTGAAATAAATAATTACTAAAAAACGAATAATCGGCAACAAGAACCAAAATAGTATGTACCAATAACTAGCTCCACTCCAATAATGAATCATAAGCTAACTAAGTGTTCTGTATTGTTTCATTACTCACGGATAGTTCACGTTCCTGTATGCCAACAAGAAGTTGTGTTCTTTTACGCCTTCCCGTTCGATTACGTCGCTGAAAACAGTTCTTATCAGGTGTGAACTATGCGCTAATTTAGGTACTAAATACTTGATCGGTTTGACAATTCATCACCTATAGGAAAGGTTTTCTTTTCAGATACTGTATAATTTATAATAATACATCAATTTTCTTTGTAAACGGAAATAACTAAATTCGAGAACAAAGAAGAATTTGTGAAGGTCCCACTTAGTTCATTCTATCCATTATTGCGTGTATTAACAAATACAGTGTATGCACATCGTTTAGTCAGTTAGGCAAGTTGTTTTCGTCCATATCACGATTTATGTTTTTAGACAGTTTATGGGATCAAAGTAAAAGAATCCGTAATGGGTTCATTTACCATTGTAATGGTATTAAAATGACGAGAATCTCATTTCCCGAGATCTTATATCAGACTTGGGTAAAGAATCATTACCACTGAACTACATTTCATCAATATAAAAATACTGTTATATCAGGCTTTTGTTTCAGTGTTTGAAACGATGATGATGTTTACAAGAAAGGCAAATATATGCTGAACTGGGGTACATGCCATTGCGCCGTAAAACCCGACACTGGGACGCAGCAAAAAATATTTTATTTAAAAAATAAATAGAACAAAATAGAAACAAAAGTAAAAACTTAGTGGACTTTCGAATTGAAGAGATTTAACAATATTACTATTTATTAAAATGTATTATTCTCGTAACTATGCAAGTGGCAAGTAAACTGATGATCCTAGTCCAAATTTCTAAACTCCTGGAAGGTAACAAGGAAAAATCTCTAAGCTGACCTAAAATAATATATGGCATATACAAGTAATGCATGAAGCAACAGACGAATAGACCAAAAGTACGAGGAAGAGATCTCGGAAAACATTGGCATTTATTTGTTCAAAGTGTACTAACGTTAGTAAAATTGATATACAGGTTTCACGCTTACTTTCGGACAGGAAAAACGTTGTCAATACCATTACCTTATGAATAAGCTCTTAATCCAACCTACAACAATGTAGATCTGAAACAATTTAGACTAACCTTGAATAACTTTAGCATTTAACCAAATCATGCCTGGCGATAACATGAATGGAAAACATAAATACCTGATTGATAATGGACCTGACGAAAACAACTGTACATCAGGGTTTTAGAGAGTCTACACGTGATGACTTCAAGTGTTAAATACTTACAAACTTCATTACAACTATGTATACTGAAAATAATTGTTGGTTGATGAAATTAACCCAGTAATATAAAGTGATGAAAAGATAGGATGGATCTTTCTGTCTCTGTAAGATATCATATGTATTATGTAATATGTATATTTGGTGTTCAAGTTCAAATAAAACATCTATTACATAGTTGTTTCGACTGCCAAGACACTGTTCAAACGTTGTTAGAATAAATAATTTTGTTCACACAAGGCTATGACGAAGATGAAAACATAACGATAAGGTATCAGCAATGTATATCAGAAACAAAAGTTGTCTACGCTATGTTGTTGGTAGTGAGGGTATATTTTTGAATGCCGAACTAAATGTTGATGAAACAGGTAGTATTGCTGGTTACAGCACCAACTTAAAAATAAACAACATAAAGCTTTAAACAAGGACTGAACGCTACTATAAATACCCATGTGGTAAAAGCACGATACCAGCAATTGATAAACAGCCTATAAAATGCGTCGAGACATAGACAACGGAATTGAAGAAGGTTTGGTCTTGTGGGTTTAATGCCATTTTTCAGCACATGATAGGCTATGCATGGCGGACAGTACCTTTGGTGGAGGAAGAACCTTCCATTTACCATTTTTGGCTGCACCTGTTTATTTGTTGATGTATTTCTTTATGTTCTCATTGTGTGTGTCTTACGTTTGACGTGTGGTTTCATATGTTCTATTTTTTACTATTTCCACGTCATTCACATGACCTCTTTATTCTTGTGGAGTAGATAATCTTTGAACACTCCCTTCATTATATGTTGTTTTATAATGGAAATATAACTTGTTGAAAGCTTCGTATGAAATAATTCCGTGAAGCAAGTATTTCCGTTTCATTTGTCTATCTATTTCAGCCAAACTGTATTCCAGCAATATGATCTCTACTGCCTCAAGACTTTGTATTGTTTGCCTTCTTTGAACAGTGGATTCAAACGGCGCTTGTCTGTCTGTATTTTGCAGTCTATCTAATCTATCATGAAATTATGGTATGTGTGGGAACCATCTCATCATCAATGTTTGACTTGTCTGAGCTACATTTTTTTTAAACCTTCTTTAATTTATTCATTTTCAAAATTAGAACCTCCATGTTTATATTGTATTGTGCTAATTTATAAAAGCTCATTTCCATCTCTTCGTGCAATACATACATTTGCGGGTTTTCCTTTTGGATACAGCATAAATTTCATTATTACTACCTTTATATACAGTTTTAGCATATTTGTTGGTGAAGTTCTCGTTCACAGTAGAACCGTTATCATCATTAGGGTTTGTATTAGTTGACGAGCATTTTAATTTCCAAGTCTACATAAGTAAGGAGTTGCAAATCCCTCATTAAATAAATTATTATTAGTGAGAGGATCTTCAGTTGTTGCAACAAGAATTTGTTTAAGGTACTCATCATCCGTGTGATCTTTATGCAAATCAAAATCATCATATTCTCCACCACCTTCTGCCATTTTTTACACTATTTAAATGAATCAAAAGCAACTTGAAAAAGAATTTGGTCTCACAGAAGATAAAAATAACAGCAGCATTGAAGAAGAAGAAAACAAAAATGAATTCACAATTAGTATAACAAATGGAATATATAAAAAGATATCTGGAAAAATGTTAGCTGACAAGAAGTTCGAATATATAAAGAGATAACTAGAAAAACTTAAATGACAAGAAGTTGGAATATATACAGAGATAACTGGAAAACTGCGTCTCAAGAAACCGCCTGATTGAAAGATAGGAGACTAAAGGTTGAACATAACCATATGGAAGTGTGTTTGCATTATCAATTAATAATGTTTGTTGTCATGAGAACCAGATGCAACCTTACACAAAGTAATACTGTATAACTCATGATGGTACGCTCTGATTACATTCATCTTTTGGTGATTTGCAGTTTGGATAAATAGACAGTCACTGTACATGACGAATTTTTAAACCTTTTAATAACACGTTTCTTAATTTCTCTACAGACCCTCTTTTTTCATCTTGGTCATTTCTAAAAGAATGTAGCTTACATCAAACCTTTTTCCTCATTATTTAGTATTGTTGTCACTTCTTGCTCTGGGCCGTTTTTCACCAACGTCAATACATGGGGATTGTAGCTTGATACATTGTTGATGTAAAAGCGGTATACATTTTGGATGTTTGTTGTTCAAATTACACTCGTTACACGCAGGACCTCCATAATTATCTGCTAAATAATCATGATCTCTTAACTTGTTAGTTTTCACTTCGTCTTCACTGAATTCCTTTTCACAAATGGGACATATGTTTGTGGAATAAACATGTTTCTTATCATTTTGTGAACATCACGTCATCAGTGTTTCTTGGATAAGTTTTTAGAACAGAGCTTCTGCAGTTTTCTGCACATGCTCGTAAAACAGTTTTATATATTACAATTTTCCAAATACTATATGTTTATAGTCTTTGTGTGTACTGAATGAATGAGAAGACAAAATCCAGAGTGTATATGTTTGACTGTTGTAATCTCCTTGATTCATTATATTCTTGTTTGCAAGTACTAATTGGCTCCATGTTAATTTCAAATAATAGTATCGAACAAAAGGAATGTTTACCTGATGATTTTCAAATTCACAACAGGACACTCTTCAGGAATTATTTCTAATTACATAATATTTCATGTTCGTACAATTTTATTTCGGTGTTACACTGATTTAAGCACTTCACACAAACAGCGTTGTTTTTTTTTTACGTGTTTGTTTATCTGAAATGGCGCAAATCTAGATAAATCCTTCATTCCGCTATAATGATATGTATCTCCATCAATTACACTTAATATATGCAAGTATCTGCATCAGTCTCTTTCTGTCATTTTAAGTGTTCTTATTCGCCTGCCAGCGATTTTGTATACACTCGCAGTTATGTTGTATTTATTATTGAATGCATCGGTGTCGTGAATTTTGTTCGATTATATATGAAACCAGTGTTTATATCTCTCAACATTGTGTTTTGATGGCATGTATGCATGATCTCTTAGTCCGTTTACCATGGATTATATGGTGCAAAAGAAACGATTGTTAACTTCATGAACATTAATAGAGGCATTTTCGTCTTTCAACCATTTTGGTATTTCTAAGCGAGATCTTCCTTTCGCTGGTTGGTATCTATCTACATGTAACGTTAAATATTCTATCCTACCAAACAACAATTTGTATCTTTACTTATCTCCTGATGAAATTGTGTGTAGCATATAAAATACCCTATCAGTTACTTCTTGTATTGCATTTCATTTCCTGTCAGGGTGTGTACACCCGTGATACCAAACCTAAAACTTGATCTGCATTCTGTTCTCATTACGAGTACAATTAATACATTTAGTTGAACCTTTACAGAACCAAACTCTCCTACGTATTACCCTACAATAAAAGTTTAACTCGTTTACAACACTATTAAACTCGTCCTGTGGTCTTCCTGTGATAAGTCTATTTCTAGTTTGTCTATTTAGTATATTAATTTCCTTTCCAAATTGAAGTCAGATTTAAGGTTGTTAGAGTTCTCCACCTTTTTTTTCTGGTATTTGAAAAAAAAATTAAAGTAATTTATTATAGGACTATTTGTTAAATACAAAATTTTATATGAAATTTACTTCTCTTGCTATTGTGTCTTGCGCCGTTATATCTGGTCGACTGACTTTTCTTGATGCATTTATAGCACCTTATTGTTTTCATTCATTTGCTACTTAAATTCTTTACACATGGATCTAATTTTGTTATTTCTTTCTTAAATTATTGTTCCAGATACCCAAGTTAAATTTTGTAAGGGATCAATTACCCTGACTATCTTTGTCTGTTCAGATTCGTTAAAAAAAACTGGCAATATTTAGAACTTTCTTTCCCCAATCTATAGTTATCAGCTTATAAACGCCTGATCAGAAATACCCAATCTTTCGATTATTGGTAATGGTGGAAATATTATTGTCATCTACAATTCTTTTGCAATACCAGCATGCGTCTTGAGACAGTTTAAATCCGTTTAATTCAACATAAAAAGTCACAATATCTGTCCTTAATTGGCGACAAAATACTTTCAGCGGGTTTCTAACTGTTAAAAGAATCATCATATTCTTTCCATTTCACATTCACATGTGTTTCTACAATTCATTCCTTTTATCTTAAAACCATATCTGCCTTGTACACGCCATGCTTGTCGTACAGAGATAGCTCCTTAACGTAAAATATCCCTTAATATGATCTCAATTAATGTATTCCAGTTTACATACAGCAAGGTCACCTAATAGAACTTGCCTGGTTTTTTAAAATCCCTTCCTTTAAATTAGACAGAAAGCATTCTGCAAAAATTAATTTATATTTTGAAATCATAACCGTCTGACTAGTTTTATATTTTGATGCTTAAAAGGTGTCACCTATTAAATGACCAAACAAGCTGATCCATACTTTAGATCTTTTGCTTGGATCAAAAGTTTCAATTCGAGTCTATTGATGTGGCATAAATAACATTATATCCATCGATTAGCTTAAGCAATACATGTGCCTATTTTCTGGATTCGTATTTAGTAAAATATTACCACATTCAAGTTTCCAAAGTGCTATTAATCCTTTATATTACATATGCAATCTTATCAGAGTAAATGGAGAAGTATTCCATATTTCCTTTTTCCAATAACTGTTCGAGCTTGCTGTTGTAAGATTATTTCGCATCATCAGACTAAATCTTTTGTGTTTTTGTATATTTGAATATATATATATATATATATATATATATATATATATATATATATATATTGCTGACTTCAACCATTTTCCATTTTGTACTGATATATTGTCCTTGCTTACTTGTGTAATGTGTGGATATATTGTTTGCATAGCCATTCCTTCAATTCTGTGTTTATTTATTTCCTGTTAAATATGGTCCCACAAATTGATTGATATTTGCGTAAGCAGTGGGACTTTTATCGTCATAGTACAGATAAGGCAAATCCTCGTTTTTATCAGCCATTTACTTTAAAATTATTGTCTCGTTTAAGATCATCTATGTTGTATGAAATGCTAAAGTATTTAACGAATTACCATGCATAGTTTCCCTTGTATAGGAAGGCAACTATATCGGTTTCTCAGAGTAATGTTTATTTATTTTCGAGGTTGGATGAGGTAAAAGTAAAGGCTAAGATAGTTGTCTCGAAAATAACGTGCAAAAGAACAAAACCATTAATCTTGCCATCTCTAGTATAAAAAATAAAATGCTTCACCGTTTAAGAAAGACCGAAGAATTGCAGATGACTTTCAGTCACAATGTCATGGAAATCATAAACTATTTAATTCTACTCAGTGGACAAATCAAAATTTCAAAAATTGCGAGGTAAGATATATCTATTAATTTCACATTCTACAACATTAAATTCCTAGATTATTTTTAAACTGTCTTTATATTACAGTTTCAAGACCTTTTAGCTTTTGCCAGATTTCTCTACAAGGACTCGCCAAACTCTGAATGTGAATTTACCGAAAACACTGTTAGATTCTAAACGGTCTCATGAACGTCAACTTATGAATTGCTTCCCATAAAGTCATCGTTAGAAACAGTAAAATTCAGCATATGTAAATGTTAAAGTTTCAGTTTGAAATGATTCTTCTGTTGGTCTGTTATTATCACATCAAGACGATCTGCCAAATTAAAAATATTTATTTCATTTATTGATCGCATTTGATTCACGTATATAAACTTCTTACATAAGCAAGCGTATGCCATGCCCAATGGAGCCCCTCATAGTAATATACCTATCAACCTAGATATTGCCCTATCGTGAAATTTCAATTAATAGTTTTGCCTATTCAGAAGTGTAAATCGGACTCACGCAGTTCTTTTAGCAACATGAGTTTCTGTTGTCAGAAGGGTTTAAAATAAACACACATCGAACGCGAGTTTGATTGTTAACGGTTTGTGAGCCATTCTAAATGTTTTCCATTGTACAACTTTATTTGACGAGTGAAATAAACTCTTCGCTGCTGTATGGGTTTCAAGACAGATATTTGTGTGTTATTCATCGGCTAAGAAGAATTTCAAACGACAAGGAGAATTACCGTGAAAGGACAGTGGCAGTAGAAACAGTAATTCCTATATTCGTGGATTAATAGATGAAATTCAAATATGCTGTTACTCTGAAAAACGTACAGTGATTAGATTGTTGGACTTCTGTACATTCTACATTATTGAAGTCTTCACAATACATTTCTTTATTTTACAGAGATTTCAAACTTTATACAGAGATATGTAAACTATTAAATCTTGAGAGAAAATCCAGATTCAATGTTGAATGAACTCATAACAATAGACTCTGTGTATAGCTACAGGAGTTTCGGTTTCCACGAGGATTTGTTGTGACTAATTGTCAGATGATGTATATTGCCTTCAATTGACTAACAAGATGAACAGTTGTATCATGTGACTGCAAAGAAGCTGTACTCGCTCAAGTCTGATTAGATGGCATCTAATTACTGTTGGCTGACTACATAAGACTGACCTCAAAATTACTCATGTGTGATTAGGTAGCATATGACCAAAGTCGGATTACTACACTGGACCGCACTAACAAAAGCACTCATATGTGTTTAAATGATATCTTATCACAGCTGGATTACTACACTGGACTGAAGTAACAAAATGTGACTATGAACATACTGTACTGTAAATACATTGTATTTTATCACTCATGGCTGTTTGTTCTATATTTGCATAATTGAACTGAATCACAAACTCTGATGTCTTTACTCTTTTTCCCACTTTCCGTTTCCATTCGTTTGGGTAATTTCTCCTTACCGCCTTTATCTCTCAGCTTCATGTGTTCATTCTTATGATTCTCAATTTTCTTTTTAATGTTCTCTGAGTTAACTCCCACATACTTTCCGTGTAATTTTGTTTTCAAGTTTAAATAAATGCTTGTAAATTTCAATGTTTTTCCACATCTGCATTTAAATGTATCATTGTCAATGGTTGTTATTATGTGATGTGATGCGAATGAAAATCTGCGATCGGCTCTTAACTTGTATGTGCAATGCTTACAACGTTCAAATTTCTTGTTGCCACATTTCTCGATTTGATCACTCGTTTTCTGATTGTTGCAGCTATTACATACCTTGATTTATTTTATTGATTTCTTTTTCGATAGTGGGACCTCGGATGACCGAGCTTCTTTAAGGCGCTCGCCTTTACAGATTACTCACGCATCTGACCTCTGTCCGCATGAGTTCGGGTCTCAGCTCGACGCAAATGGGTGTGTGAGAAAGCTTGTCAGTAGCTTCCCGTGGGTCGGTGGTTTTTCCCGGGTTCTTCCTCCACCAAATATACCGGTGGCAATGTATAGTCTATCATGTGCTGAAAAATGGCGTTAAACGCCACAAAACCAAGCCAAAGCAAAACTATTTTTTTATTGTTTGCAATTTAACCACTATCGTTCAATTTCAAACTAATTATCGCTTCCTCGCTTTTGTTTTCTTGTACTTAAGGAATTTGGTACTTTTTTTACTTTACAAAAGTTTATAAATTAGGTCTGTAATCATCACTTTCTTTGCGACATCTTTTTTGCATAGCCTCTAGATCAGTGATTGGTTTTCAATGATGACTGTATACTATTAAGACATTTGAGTAAGTCAATGACTTGGGCAAAACAAATAAAATAATCAGACCCCATCCGATATTTTACGTAAAGGGATTGTCAAAAAAAAGATGATTTATTATAGTTATCGTTGTCTTATACTGCAAATATGTCCACCTTTAAATTTAGGATCATTCAAGTAATTGGTGTCTAACAATCGACAACGAATTAAATGCATTTGCTTGGGAACCTTATAGGTAATTCGTTGAGAAGAAACGTGAACAGAATGAATACAACCAGAACAGAAAAAGCCTGGTCCTTCAAAATTAGCTTTTTCTGTCTGTTATTTCTTTATTTAACATTGAAATGAAAAGAGATGGAAACTGCTAAAGTAAGTTCCCCTAGGGGATCATCAATACACACATATCTCAAAAATACCATTACTGCAAATTTTAAAATTGATGATACTGAGTGTTGTGGGCGTTGTCATGTATTAAACTTTGATTTAATATGATCCAAGACAATAGCTATGTCCATTTCATTTCATTTTCAGATATCACTTATGTTGGCACTCTGAGAGCAACGGGACCCATTCATCTTTCTGGACACCTTGTTCTTAATGGACCACTACACATCATCGGTTGAGTTTTATATAGCCATGTCTTTAAAAAAAAACGCTTGACAAAGCGTTTGTTATATTTAACATTAAATATCTAGCACATGGTTCTTCTTTAATTTCTTGTAATTTGTAAAATTATTTTTTAATCTCTTTAGAAAAAAAGACAATTATACACTGTACATATTATAAAGCATTTATTTAGGATGACGAACGTCATCGGATCATTCAACCCCAATTTGAATAGTTGTTTCCGTACCCATGCATTTACAGATATGTCATCACATTTATATATTTTATAATAGAAAGTGTTTTATATATTTTATAATAGAAAGTGTTTTATATGATACATTTTGGTTTACAAATGGTTTTCAATAACTCAATTTATTAACAATGATTTTAAGCCGTGTATAAGGCGACTGGTACACATATATGTAATTTTTGTACACACAATCAATTTTTCCAAGATAAAAGTCGGTACGGAAGTTGTATAATTTTAGATCAGGAAAGAATTAATTATTAAATATTTGTTTTATAGGCTTTTAGGAGTTGCAAATACATAAATCATTAATTATTACTACTGTTTAGTTGTAATGACAAAATAAAAGTGTTTTCATTTTTTCATTGACAAAATGGAGTAATACTTGTAACAAATTTAGTTTTCGTTTTAAATTTAACTTTTTTTTAAATATTCAATTTATTAATCTTTTGCAAATGGACGTGAAAGCTTCTAAAGATATAAGAGAGAAAACAGTGTTGAACTTCAAAACTAACCACAAACGACGCTCTTACGAAACACAAACTTATTATATTGCACAAAAGTTCACCAATTCCCACGTAGTAATCCAATTTCTAATCCTACCATTTATAAATAAAAATAACAAACTTCACTGCAAATTGTGACACTTGTTCGAATCTGCAAACGACTTTTTGTTACTTATACTTTCAACATATGAGGCAACAGTCCATTACAGGTTTTTACTTTTTAATGTTTCAAACTGTCATTTCTTACTTTTAATCACACAAGAAAACATATTTGCATGAAACGTTTAACACTTTGCCGCTGAATGTAAAACATCAGGAAGCTAAATTTTCAGTCACATACAGGTTTGCTAGGTATGATCATGAAAAATGTATTTTTGAATAGTTCAGAACCTCGCAGATGATATACACAGATTTTGATATTTAAAGTTATGAGGCCATCAAAAGACGTGTTGAGTTTTTTTTCATCGTGTTTTGTCATCGTAGAAGTAGGAAGTAACGGATCAGTTGTTGTTTTACTTCTTATTTGAACTAAATTACTAACTGAAGGTATATTTTCAGTACTCAGTCTGCACAAATATAGTTTTTCGTGTGTTTGCTCATTTGTATGTCTGCTCAAAAGCCGGATATAACAGACCAGTAACACTGTAGAACAGACCAGTAATACTGTAGAACAGACCAGTAGCACTGTCTCTGTCTCTTGTTCTGCGGTACCGTTGCCATCCTTCTCAGGAGGTCTTCCCACCCTCGGAGCAGAAGATCCAACACTCGATTTGACCTTTCACCTGGAAGAAATCGTATCTGGTCTGGTATTAGTCCATGTGAAATATACGAAGGAAACGTAATTGCTTCATGATTTGCTGAAATTATTTTTTTCAAGAAAGAAGTTTGAGATACCGATCAAAAAAAGCAAGATGTCCAACAGCACCCAGTGGTGATTTACTGTCAACATTAATATGATGGCAAAACTTTTAAGGCAACTAGATGCATTTAAATATATAGATCAATTACATCTTGAGATATCAGATTGTGGTAATTTTTGTGAGTGTAATAGATGTAATATGAATGGTGCAATTGAGCAATAACGTATACAAATGTGTATGCTATGTGGTTTTGAAATAATTGCAAATCCTGAAGAAAGAAGACCGTTAAAAAACAAAGCATCACAGAAACGTATGAGAAATTTTTTATCTATATAATTCCCATGTGAAATAATAAAGGTTATTAGAGACGCAAAACAAAACAGATAACATTTCTAAAACTTTACAATAAGATTGTCACATTAAGGACTACAATTGGTGTATGAGATACTGAACAAGTGAAAGGCAAATGCAAAAAATAGAAAGAATGGTCTGATTCAGGAGATATTTACGTTATTTGCCAATTTTGTGCTAATCAGATTATGATAAACGAACGTAACACTGTCCCTCTTTTACATGAGATATTTTCCATTTATGATTTATGGCACATCCATAAACCCATCCAACACAGGAAACCATCCAAAATTAAACCACACTTGATTATTTTAGGAGAAATGTCTACATCACATCGAGGCTAACAAGAAGATGAATCATGGTACAACTTTTACGATAGCGACGGAAACCAACATCGTTTTCGATATCCACATAGAGCTTTTATCCCAGACATAAATAGCTCTAGCACAAAATAATGTATTTTAAAGAATATCATAACATGATTATTTCTTGTGATGCACTTTGTGGAAAGACAAAGTTTGTACTAGATTTGATTTAAACGTTTTGGAATATGTTGCTATCATCTGTCCAACCTTTATGTACAATACGACTTACAGAAAGAGATGGCTTTTTTACAGAAGACAATGTAATTGCGATACATCCTGATGAAAAAGAGAGAAATGGTTGAAATTGCTCATTGGTGTTTACCAGGGTACTAATACTTTGTTTCTGATAGACAATTGTGACAACTAAGAGGCTGCAAGGAAGAAGGCAACACACCTAGCCAATATAGCATTCATTGGTAGACATTACAGAATATCTGTTTGGGTCATAGTACATAAATAATATTCTGTCATAAAGAACCTGCTTGAGAATGTTAATTTTCCAATGATCCTTTAGTCCAAATATAAAATGTCGATGGAAAATGTATCCGATGAAAGCAATGTAATACAAGTAGGTATGATTGAAGAGGCTGCTGAAAAATTGAAAGAAAACGTAAGAAATAAATATTTAATGCGTCTCGAGTATTCGCATGATTACAAGATAGCAGACTAATCTTCTTAAGGTCGTACATAACCATATGAAAGTGTGTTTATGTTAGGAACTTAATAACGTTTGTTGTCATAGCAACTAAATGCAACCTTACTCAAAGTAATATTGTATAACTCATAATGGTACGATCTGATTACATTCGTCTCGTGGTGTTTTGCAGTTTGGTTAAATAGACAGTCACTGTACATGGCAAATTTTGAAACCTTTTGATCACACATTTCCTTATTCTCTAAAGACCTTCTTTTCATCTATGTCAGTTCTAAAACAAAATGTAGCTTACTTCAAAGCTCACAACATTCTTAAATTGGAATACCACATGCTTCAACTTTTTTAAACGTCCTGGTATCTTTTTTGTGGAACACCGAGTGTATTATCTGCCTTTTCAAATCTATCGACAATTAAGGCTTTAATATAGGAATCATTTCGTTATTATCGTTTCTTCTTGAACTGGCTCGTTTTTCACCAACGTCTTGCTCAATAGATGTGGAACGTAGCCTCATAAATTATGGATGAAACAACTGGCCTACACTCTGGATGTCTGTTGTTTTCTGAATTCCATTTGACAAATGTGAATATATGTTGGTGGGATTAAAGTGTTTCTTAACTTTTTGTGAATATTATGTCGGCAGTTTTTATTGGATAAGTTCTTAGTACAGACCTTCTGCAGTTTTCGGCACATGCTCGTAAAACAGTTTTATACTCTCCGCTTTTCTGAATACTGTAGGTTCATAGTCTTTGTGTACTGATTTAATGTGAAGAAAAAAAATCCTGAGGGTATAAGTTTGGCTGTTTGTGATCTCCTTGATTCATATAATCTTCTTTGAAAGTACTTATTGCCTCCATGATAATCTCAAATCATAATACAAAACATAGCAAACTTTAAGCTGATAATGGTACCTTTTAAAAGTCACAGCAGGGCACTCTTCGTGTATTATTTCTATTGTGTTATCTACCTAATTACATAATCTTTCATGTTCGTACACTTTTATTTCGGTTTGCAGTGATTTAAGCACACCATACAAAAGTTGCTTTTTTTACGTGTTTGTTTATCTGAAATGGCGCAAATCTTGATAAATCCTTCATTCCGCAATAATGAAATTTATCTCTACCAACTACAATTAACATATCCACGTGTCTGCATCAGTCTCTTGCTCTCATTTTAACTGCTATTATGAGCCAAACAACGATTTCTTATGCACTCGCAGATATGTTGTATTCATTATTGAATTCATCAGTTTCGTCACTTTTGTTCGATCATTTATTAAACAAGTGTTTATATCTCTCAAGGTTATGTTTTGATGGCCTGTATGGATGATCAATTGGTGGGTTTACCATAGATTCTATGATACGAAAAAAACAGTTGCTATCTTTATGAACATTCATAGAGGCATGTTTGTCTTTCAACCATTTTAGTATTTCTAAGTATGACCTTCCTCTCATTTTGTTGGTATATATCTACATGTAACGTTAAATATTATCTCCTACCAAAAACTCAGTTTGTATCTTTACTTATTTCCTGATCAAATTGTGTGTGTAGCATATAAAATATTCTATCATTACTCATTGCATCACATTTCATTATTTCCTTTTAAGATGTGTAATTGGTGAGACCAAACCTAAAACTTGTTCTGCATTCTGTTCTGCTTACGAGTGCAATTAATAAATCTACAGAACCAAACTCTCCAACTTATTATCTTCTTCTAGTATAGTTTGACATTTCTAAAAAAATAAATGCAAATTCTACAATAAACGTTTGTTGTCTTCTTGTGATAAGTCTATGTCTATTTTGCCTGTTTAATAACTTAATTTCCTTTCAAGATGGAAGTCAGATAAAATGTTGTTGGAGTTCTTTTCCTATTTCCCTTGTTACGGAATTATGTATCATTTCTTTTAAATAATTGTGTAGTTTTATTAGTTTATGACCTCTGTATAATAGTCTAATAGGTGTCGTTTTGCAGAGTACACATATACGGTAATTTCAATGTGACCCAGTACATTGGTCCTGGGAAAATCAACACTGTCGGTGAAGCATTAGTCATGTCACGTGATTCAGCGCGTGGGGTTTGTACTTTTAACCTGACCTGGATTTCGCAATCCAAAAATGATTCATTTTGTTGACCAGAAGTTAGATAGTAAGTTCGTAAATACTGAGTTGTTATTGTAAGACGGAATAAGAAATGGGTTTTCTTTGTTTCAATGACGCAGGACAGAAACTTTAAAATAAGATGTAATTGCAGCGTTCGTCATTCTACATAGTTTCGCCAGCTTGAGAGGTCTTTAACGAAATTGGTTCTTTGTATGTGATATTCTGCTTCAGAGATATTATAATACAGTACATTTTGGATTTAGTACTGCTACTTCAGAAATATTTTCCAGACAGTACATTTTTGGGATTAACTACTGATATTTAAAAATTATACAGTTCTGTTAGAATTATCGGAAACATCTCTAGAACTTGTGTGATATTCTATATTCACAAGGATTACTTGGAATTAATAACACTTGGATATAACTGATTCTTGTTGGCATGTCAGCACATTGGAGGTTTCATTCGGAACATTCTCTATTCGAATAAATTGGATTAACTTCCGGATCAGTGAATATAAGAACAATTTTAGACTTTTAAGGATATTCTATACTGTAAGTTATTTTTAATTCTTTCACTTTGATTGTTTGTTGAAATATTATTATATTTTAGGAAATTAAATATTTGTGTTTTAAATCTTGAAAGCTTGTTTGAGTCTTTTCTTTTGTTACATTACCCCTAGTCGTAACACCCTAGATATCAGAAAATATAGCATTGTTGGCATTTATTATAGTACTATGCGTAAAAGGTATCAGCTGTTAGATAACCAAATAAGTTGATCCATACTTTGGATCTGATGCTTGGATCACTAGTTTCAATTGGATTCATACCTATTGACCTGTCATAAGTGTTATTATATTCATTGATTAGCTAAAGCAATACATCTGTCCATTTTCTGCATTCGTTTTGAGTCTAATATTAACACATTCTAATTTTCAACGTGCTATTAATCCTTCCTGTTACAGATACTTTCTTTCTATGATAGACAATTGAGCAGTATTTAATACTTTCATTCTCAAATAACTGTTACACCTTCCGGTTGTAAAATTCCTTTCCATCATCAGACATTATCTTTTGTGCTTTTTGCTTTTTAAATGCGTCCTTATATATATATATATATATATATATATATATATATATATATATATATATATATATATATATATATATATATAAGTATACACAAACATGTGTCCGTTATCATGCATTAGTCATTTAAACCATTTTCCATTCTGTACTGAAATCTCTATCCTCGTTTATTTGTGTAATGTGTAGATATATTGTTTTATTATACACCTACCAATTTTCTACCCAAGAAAGAGACAGAATTTTACCGTCATTTCCTACAAGCAGGAAAACGATACTATCGTTTTCCAAACCCGTATCACCATACTCTCAAAGGAGGCTGAGACTACTTTATGCTCGAGGTTTCCTGGTGACAATAGCAGCGCCCCTAGCGACGGAATGCCAACACTAGCAGTAAACAAAGCTCTCACAGCGACGTTAGTTAAGAAACCTTGCGTTATATATAAAATATCTGAAAGGTCTAAACCATGTTTTTGTCACAACAACAATAAAAAAGCATTTTTTCCTTTATTTTGAAGTAGTAAAATATTGCCAAAATGTTCGTCTGAAACAAGATCATATTCGGAAATCGCGTACCAAAACATGACAGTTGTACAGTACAACAGATTTACGGAAATTCATAAATGGTAACGTTAGTGAGTTGCACGCATAATGGATAAATTTGAAATTATAAATGAGTAATATTCTCTGCAACAAATCGGAACCATCAAGTTCCAACAATTTCTCCAATTATGTTGTTAATAACTGTCAAAATAATGTTGTCATTGCCGTGTCAAATTCCAATCGGAACCTCTCACAATATTCCGCCAGAATCAGTTCAACCGCATTCAACCTGGCCTCTGAAAGAAACTTCCAGTCATTCAGCTGGTGAAAACTTCCGTGATGCAAAAATTTCAGAACTGCACAATAGCTGTAAATCACATATATGAGTAGTCTGCCCTTAAGCGTCGAAGAATTCGTGTTATTGACAGTGATGGTAGTCAAACTGAGCGAGCGTTGTTTCACAAACTTCTTTCATAAAACTAATATTCATGCGCATGTCAGCATTTCAAAAAGTAATTCGGTTTCTGCTTTAAGATGAAGTTCGTATTATACAGGTTGAAATGTTTAGCAATTTCTTGTGTTTTTCAACTACATATAGTGATTTTATTAAATTACCTGAAAATTGAAAGGAATATAAAAAAAATATCATTGTCACAGTAATGCGATTTTGATTGCTAGATCACGTCTCGTTGTCAGCATAAAAATCCGGATAATGACTCGACGCTTCGCGTCTCGTAATGATCCTGATTTTCTAATGCTGACAACTCGACGTGATCTAGCAATCAAGATCCCGTTACTGTGATAATACTATATATTGATTAGAAATTCTTTCAATTCAGCGTCCTACGTTTACTTTTCTCTTGTTAAATATGTTCCTACAAATTGCTTGATATTTGCGTAAGCAGCTGGACTTTCGGGGTCATGTTATAGATACAGCAAATGGTCGTCTTTATCAGCCATTCACTTTTGAATCATTGTCGCAATTAAAATGAGCTATATTGTATTAAATACTAAAGTTTTGAAGAATAAGTAAGCATAGTTTCTACTTTTATAGGACGGCAACTATATTGGTTTCTGAGAGTGATGCTTATTTATGTTCGAGCTTGGAGGAGATAACAGTAAGGTCCAACATAGTCGTCTCGAAAAATAACGTGCGAGAGAACAAAACCATGAAACTTGCCATTTCTAGAAACAAAAATAATATTCTTCCTCGTTGAAGAAGGAACGGCGAATTGCAGATAACGTTCAGTCGCAATAACATGGAAATCAATAGCTATTTTATTTTACTCGGTGGAGAAATAAACATTTTAACAATTGTAAAATACGACATATGCATTATTTTCACATTCGACACTATTAAATTTCCACATTCTTTGTAAAGTTCTTTATATTACAGTTTAAGACCTTTTAACTTTTCGACAAATCTCCTTACAGGGACTCGGCAAACATAGAAATTAAATGTATTTTAAACACAGTTAAATTTTAAATCGTCTCTAGAACTTCAACTTATAAATTGCATCCCATAAAGCCATCGTTAGAAACAGTACAATTCAGCATATGTAAATGTTAAAGTTCCAGTTTGAAATGATTTTATGTTGTTCTGTTATTATCACATCAATACGATCTGTCAAATTAAAAATATGCATTTCATGTATATATCGCATTTGAGTCACATGTATAAACTTCTTACGTAAGCAAGCGTATACAATACCCAATGGAGCCCCTCAGAGTTATATACCTATCAACCTGGATATGGCCCTAGCGTGAAATTTCATTAACAAGTCTTACCTATTCAAAAGTGTAAATCGAACTCACGCAGTTCTTTTAGCAACATGAGTTTCTGTTGTCAGAAGGGTTTAAAATAATTACACATCAAACGCGATTTTGATTATTATTGACTTGAGAGCCATTCTAAATGTTTTTGATTGTACAACTTCATTTCACAAGTGAACTAAACTTTTCGCTGTTGCATGGATTGCATGATAGGTAATCGTGTGTTATTTGTCGGTTAAGAAGAATTTCAAACGACAGAAGGGCTTCCGTGAAAGTACAAGGACAGTGGCAGTAGAAACAGTAATTCCTATATTCGTGGATTAATAGATTAAATTCAAATAAGCTGTTACTCTTGAAAACGTACAGTGTTTAGAGTATTATAGAATTCCGGAATAACCTGCACCTATCTTTATAACTTAACTTCTGTACGTTCTAAGTCTTTACAATACATTTCTTTATTTCACAGAGATTTCAAACTAAATACAGTGATATATAACGTATTAAATCTTGAGTGAAAAACCCCATTAGGTGTTAAATGAACTCATAACAATAGGAGGATTTGTTGTGACTCATTGTCAGATGATGTATTATTACCAACATGAAGAGTTGCGTCCTGTGACTGCAAAGAAGCTGTACTTGTTCAAGTGTGATTAGATGGCATATAATCCCTGTTGGATTCCTGCATAAGACTGATCTCGAAATCACTCATGTGAGATTAGCCGACATATAACCACAGCTGGATTACTACACTGGATCGCACTAAGAAACAATTACTCATGTGTGATTAAATGATATCTTATCACGGCTGGATTACTACTCTGGACTGAAGTAACAAAATGTGACTATATCGTTGTACTTTGCATGAACATATTGGACTATGGAGGAATGGTATTTTATCGCTCATAGCTGTTTGTTTTATATTTTCATAATCAACTAAATCATAAACAATGAGATATTTACTCTTTTTTCTAGTTTCCTTTTCTATTTGTGTGGGGACTTCTTCTTACCGTCCTTATCTCTCTGCTTCATATGTTCATTCTTATAATTGTCAATCTTCCTTTTAATGTCCTCTGAGTTAACTCCCACATACTTTCCGTCTAATTTTGTTTTCAAATCTAAATAAATTGTTTAAAATTTCAATGTTTTTCCGCATCTGCATTTAAATGTATTATTGTCAAAGGCCATGTATAGGCTATTATGTGCTGAAAAATGGTGTTAAACCCCACAAAACCTAGCCAAACTAAAACCATTTTTCAATAGTTTACAATTTAACAACTATCGTTCGATTTGAAATTTCAATTGTTGCTTCCTTACTATTGATTTCTTGTAGTTTAGGACTTGAGTAGTTTTTTTTATTTTCCAATAGTTTATAAATTAGGTCTTGAATCGTCATTTTCTTTGCTACATCTTTCTTTCCATACCCTCTTGATCAGTGACTTGTTTCTAATGATGACTGTACACTGTTAAGACATTTGGGGAAGTCAGTGACTTGGGCAAAACAAACATAATATTTTGCGTAAAAGGATTATGAAAAAGATGATTTATTATAGTGATTGCAAATATACCCACTTTAAAATATAGGATCATTCAACCAATTGGGGTCTAGCAATCAACCCTGAATTAAATACATTTGCTTGGGAATCTTATAGGTAATTTATCAAGAAGGAAGGTGAATAGAATAAATACAACCAGGACAGAAGAAGCCTGATCCGTAAAATTTAACCATTTTGGTCAGTTATTTCCATGTTTTAGATTTAAATGAAAAGCGATGGGAGGCTGCTAAAAGCAACTTCCTCCCCTGGGGATCATCAATACATCCACACATCTTAAGAATACCATTACTGCACATTCTAAAATTGTTAACATTGAGTGTTGTGGGCGTTTTATGTATGAAACTTTGATTTAATATGATCCAAGACAATAATTATTTCCATTTAATTTCATTTGCATCTATCACTTATGTTGTCACTCTGAGAGCAACGGGACACATTCATCTATCTGCAAACCTTGTTCTTATTGGACGACTACTCATCATCGATTGTTTTCTATGGTATTGTGTTGTTTTTAAAAACAAAAAAGGCTTGATATAGCATTTGTTGTATTAAAAATGAAATTATCTACCGCGCAGTTCTTCCTTATATTTTTTTTTTCTTTAATATTTTTTTTTTATCTTTTAGAATAAATGACAATTATACACTGTGCATCTGATAAAGCATTTATTTAGCATAACGAATGTCATCGGATCATTCCACCACAATTTTAATTCATAATCCCTCTGACATGCTTTAGTTCACACGATGATCCAGTGTGGTTGCTTTTGTAGCCATGCATTTAAAGACATGTCATCACATTTTCGTATTTTATAATAGAAAGTGTTTTATATGATACAATTTGGTTTACAAATGGTTTTTAATAATTCAATTTATTGACAATGCTTTTAATCCGTGTATAATGGGTCTGGTGCACTTATGTGTAAACATTGTACACGCAGTCATTTTGCTAAGATCAAAGTCTGTACGGATGTTATATAATTTCAGATAATTAAAGAATTAATTATTCAATATTTGTTTTATAAGCTTTCAGGAGTTCCAAGTACACAATGCAGTTACATAAATTATGAATGGTCACTACTGCTAAAATGCAATAACAAAATAAAAGTGTTTGCATTTTTGTCATCGACAAAAGGCAGTAATACTTGCAAGAAATTTCATTTTAATTTTTTTTAAAAAGATTACATTTATTAATATTTTGCAAATGGATGTGGACGTTTCTAAAGATATATATGGGACAATAGCATTTAATTTCAATACAAACCAAAAACTCTTACGAAATAGAGAATGATTTTATTGCGCAAAAGTTCATCAATTCGCACGGACTAATCCAATTTGTAATCCAACAATTTTTTCATAAAAATAACAAGCTTCGATGCAAATTATGACATTTGTTCAAGCCTGCAAATGACATTTATTTTCTTATGCTTTCAACATATAAAGCAACAGTCCATTACAGTTATGTAATTTTTAATGTTTCAAACTGCCGAGTGCTGTTTTGTCATCTCTTACTTTTAATCACACAAGAAAACATGTTTGCATGAAACGTTTA
Source organism: Margaritifera margaritifera (assembly GCA_029931535.1). Lineage (NCBI taxonomy): Eukaryota > Metazoa > Mollusca > Bivalvia > Unionida > Margaritiferidae > Margaritifera > Margaritifera margaritifera. The sequence continues at coordinate 1,301,696 of JAQPZY010001171.1, forward strand.
ACACCTTGTGGCTAAATATAAGATATCAGAAAGCTAAAGTTGGAGCCATATACAGGTTTGGTATGTATGACAATCCAAACGTTCTTTTGATATAGTCCAAAACCTTGCAGATGATATACACAGATTTTGATATTTGAAGTAATTAGGCATTCAAAAAACATAGTGATTTTTTTAGCGTGTTTGTGCATTGTAGAAGGAGGAAGTAACGGACCAATTGAGTTGTCTTTGCTTCTTGATTTGAACTAAATTACTACCTGAAAGTATATTTGAAGTACTCAGTTCACACAAAATATAGTTTTTAGTGTGTCTTTCATCTGTATGTCTGCTCAAAAGCAGGATATGACCGACCAGTAACACTGTCTCTGTCTCTTTTCCTGTGGTCTCGCTTCCATGTTTCTCAAGAGGTCTTCCCGCCGTCGGAGCAGAAGATCCAACACTCGATTTGATCTCTTATCTGGAAGAAATCGTATCTGGTCGGTCAACGGGTAGTCCATCTAAAATATAAGAAGGAAACGTATATAGTATATAGTATAGCATACCATAGCATAGCATAGTATAGTATAGTATAGTAGGGTAGGGTAGGGTATGATACTGTACGGTACAGTACAGTACAGTACAGTACAGTACAGTACAGTACAGTATAAGAAAATAATATATTGAACTCAGTGCAGTACTAGTACGTGCCATTTGGTATGCTGATATCTTGTATATATTTATTCATTGAACCGTTGGGTATTCACGTAGTCAACCTGCGTCCACTATAATTCCTGATATGAATTTGTCCGTCTTCATAAACGTGGGCCATAATAGACTTGTAGTCATGTAATAGGTAAAAAGAGTTTAATTTGTTCCTGTTTCAAAACTTTTTAAACATTGTCTGAAAATCATTGTGAAGCAAGGTACCAAGGCTTTACGTTCGAAGGCACTGACTATTATTTCAAAGGTAATTGGAGAGTGGAGTATTTTTGACAATAAAGGGAATCTTCGCGTCAATACATTAAACATAAGAATCATAGAATCGAAGAAAACAAAGAAACAGTTAACGCAGACACTATAGAAAGCATTGATATATTTGACACTGTCCTAGATCAAACGTTGTGGGTCAATTTATATAGAATTAGAGTGGTAAATCAACTTTGTTTTTAAAAATGTTTACGTTTCTACATAACGAAGTTGTAAAATTAAAATATTGATCACATCATTGTATAAATATATTATATTCACCATCGTAAAGTGAAATTTAGTCTTGTGTGCTCGTTTAAAGGACAACAGAAGGTAGGAAGTTTTAAGGTGAATATATTCTTTGGAACATTACATTTATTTGATTGATTATGTCAAACTCTTCGTCCTGTGCTACACATATAGTGAAACAGAATATAGTTTTTGTTGAAAGCGCACATATTCATGTTTTTATTTTCTAGTATCATTCCATATTTAACCAGATATTACCTCTTTTTTCCAACAATCTTTGTGATCACATATATTGTACGCCTAGAGATGCTTGGCCTTTTTACGTTCAGTAAGGCATTGTATAATAATGCAGGTACTTCATAACCTGTCTTCATTTTCCCAGCCAAGTACTTGAATTACACAAAACTGCGATTGACGTCATTTTTTTCGGGGAAATAAATGTCAAAAAAAATCGGAGACAATTCTATTGAAAACAATTGAATGTAGTGTAGGATTGTTGCTTCAGCTTATAATACTACCACAAATGATACAAAACAATTAACACTAAATATTTGACAATCAAGCTTTCAACGGAAATAGCATGAAATGAATTCCGAAAAGAAAGAAAACTTGTAGAAGGAAAAAAATATGACTCGAACAATCAGGACAAAGACAGATAATTTCTGAACATTAATCTTACTACATTGTTTTATCTAGATAAGTTTTCATACTCCATTTTGACCAACAGATACAAAATTATCAGCTCCATAAAGGTATTAATACATGTATGAAAAGGAGCAGGATAATTAAAGCCGTAAAATAAAACTTAAATGCTATGAACTTTTCGTTCAATATGCGGAGAGTCTGTCTGTCTCCTCTGGATTGTACAAAGTGCATCGTTTTTACATCAATGGAGAGAGTCACGCATAGGACTGCAGAAATGGAATCCAATTCCCTCAAAAAAGAACTTTAGCACTTTAATGTACTCTCATGAGGATGAGGAATACTTTCTGAAACACGGAACCAGTTTAGAAATTCCATAGCACACTCTCGCGATCTAGTGACAGACAAAAGTAATGGGTGCGTTTTTTGTTTCCTTGTAACATATATCATGATGATAGTAACCTGAGTAGGACATAGCACCTTATCGTATCTGGATTAAGTCTCCTGGGTAGATTATGATTCAATTTTATAAATTGTTCATAACATCAAACAAAAATCGAAATAGCTGCATTATTACTTTCAGTTTTGCAGTGCAGAAGAGTTTGTAAAATCACATGGAAATGGAAATCCAAAGACTTTTTCCATAAATTGACGATAATAAACCAGCTCAGTCCATCTTGCCCAATGTACAGACGAACTGTATCTGCCTGCCTCCGATGTTCACTGTAAGCTATGGAGAAATTTATTAAAGAGTTAAATCAAAGGAAAAAGGTCCGCTTAATCGTCAGCCTGTTAACAATATAGAACTTCGTCAGATTGAAGAGAATTCATTATTAATCTTTATTAATCTTTATTTTGTTTATCGTTTTGTTTCATATTTAAAAATTGGCACAGTGTAGTTGTAGTGACATTAGTTTTTGTGTTTTGTTTCTGACATACTACTATCCTTTTGTATTTGAAAGAATGTGCAAGGTTACAAATTATACATAACTTCCCAAGGAATATACGTCTGGCCGTGCTGGTAGACAAATGTACCATATCAGAAACTACAGTAATAATATTTATGCACAAATCATCTATAGAAGGTCGCGAATGATGTGCAAAAAAACATTCGACAAAGTTTCGTGTATTTCTTAAATACACTACAAACATGTCTGTAAAGGACAGTCAAGGAACAAGACAAATTTGTCCTTTGTAGACACGTGTCCTTTATATTAAGGAAACAGTCAAAAGCACTCTAATTGTTTCCCCATTCATTAAACCATGTATTTTATTCCCTGACAATACCCTTAACACGCACGGAATCTAACAGCACCTCACTACCGAGCAGAAGAGATTCATTGCACTTTATCGACTCTTCATTCTTACCAAGAAGTGTGTGTGGCTTGTGATGTACACCAACAAATTAACGACTGGATTCGACTCTTTAAAACAAGAGGTAGCTGACTATACCAAAGACATTGTGTGTGACAGATGAAAGAAAAAAAAAGAACTTTGTGTTTTCGAAATTTTTAATATTTGTTGCTGTTGTTACACCATGACGTATTAAACGTGTATACAATGTATAAAATGTCTTGTGTCGATGGAGGAATCTCAGAATTATACAGACAAACTATTATGGCCGCATCGTCCGTTCATAAAGTAATTGACGAAAAGTTAGATCGTCCAAGATGAGATGCCTTGTATCTTCGCCATTCCTTTAACATGATGATTGCTGGACCTAGTAGTTCAGGTAAAACCGAATTTATCAAACGTACGGTTGAACAAAAATCAAAAATGTTCGATCGTCCTCCGCAACGTATCGTGTGGTGTTACAAAGAGTGGCAAACGGCTTGCACGTTAATGAAAGCAAGTCAAGGAGAATCCATTGAATTTGTAGAAGGAATTCCTCGCGAAGACGATGGGATCTTGTCTGACTTCAGTCAAATACATCGTGTCATCATCGATGACATGTTAGGAGAAGACGAAGAAGAAATTAGACTTTGGTTTACACACAAATTACATCATCGTAATGCCAGTATTATTTACATTACTCAAAATCTACTTCAACAAAGTAAAGCCCATCGCACCATCAGACGCGCTTTAGTTTTTTTCTAATCTCCAACAAAGATGTCGCAAAGTTCAAGCCATCATCCAAAGAAACCTTTCAAAAAAAGGGACTCACTCCTCGTTTAGCTAAACAGTGGGATGTCTTGTCACTACTTACCAAATTCAATGCCCTAATGCGAAAACACATCATTCAAAAAGCACCGAAAGAAATGATCGATACCGTGTGTGAATGTTGGTTGAACGTTTCGAAAGGAACGGTTCCTTTGACCAAGACGCAGAAACACAATTAGGACGACGTCGTCACGTAAAACAAACAAAATGCTCCTTCAACGAGGTTTTTTACTCATGGTTATAGGACCGTTGTTAAAAGTGGTTGCTCCGTTGTTAGGATCAATTGCTGGACCTCTTTTAGGAGGAGTGATGGAAGAAAATACAAGGACACACTTTTTCTGGAAAGACATCAAACTTGTACTCATCGATCTTATGGAAGGACGAAAATTAACTTTAGTTCCATACAAACGGTGGATGGAACTCCATCGTTGGTACGAACAACGAACACAACATTTACTTCATAATCATAATCTCATCTAGATGTTACACGTACAACAAGAATTACAATCATGGATGGATCAAACCGATTTGTCAGAAAAGGAAAAATAGCAAAAATAGCAACTGTACAGAACATTATTGCAACATCTTCAACTGTTTCATCAAAAAACTTAGACGAAACAACAAAACCTACTCTGAGAGATTTCAAAAATGCCAATAAAGGCGAATAAAAAGAAAAAGCAACAAAGCCGATGGAAAGAGCCATGGGGATGGAAGAAGAGAAAGAAATAAGAGAAGTTTTTTAAACTCCGTCTGCTCCTTTTCCTCCTCCTCCTGGTATGACAACCTTGTTGACACCTTCCCTGCTCGCGGACGAGAAGAAATGAAAGCTTGGGTCAAAAAGATGATGTCGACATCCTTTTCAGCAGAAGGAAAAAGAAAGAAGGGAAGACAAATATGAAAAAAAGAAATCAAGACAAAAGAGACCAAAGAACCGATGACTGCTCCTTTTCCTACTGCTCGTCGGACATTTCAAGCATCGCCATCCAAATTACCTCACGAAAGATCCAAGAGCAGAATCGAACAGTGGGTGACTTATTGAAGAACAGCAACAACAGCAACCACATGGATACACTTTTAGCCAACATTTACTTCAATCCTGCTCATACCGCTGGCTATGGAGGAATTCAAATATTCTATCGTGCAGCTAGAACCAAACTCAAAAGTTTACGTCTGCAAAATGTACGACAATGGTTACAAGAGCAATGGATGAGCATTTCGAAAAAGTCAAACGAAAGTAGCTGGAATCGATCATCAATGACACGCAGATTTAGCTGATGTCTCTCATTTAGCGTCGTATAATCGAGGTTACAAATGTTTGTTAGTGTCATGTTTTCAAAATCGGATTGGGTAGTTCCATTGACTTCTAACACAAATCTAGAGTGTGAGCTTTAAACAGAGTTGGCGACATCCTCTGCGATGGCAAACAGACAAAGACACCAAATCTTTAATTTGAAATCAAAGGACAAACTGAGGATTACATCGAGCTGAATAACAGTTACTTGTACCTGAAAGTCAAAGTTTTCAAAGTGGACGACACCAATCCAGGAGCCGATACCAGAGTAGCTCCTGTCAGCAATTTCATTCATTTGTTGTTCAGCGAAGTGGACTTGTACTTGAATAACAAACTAGTGAGCAGCAGCATGGACACTTACCCTCACCGAACGTACCTGACAAATCTCATGACGTACTGAAAAGAAGCCAGGAACACACATCTGGATGCTTAAATGTTGTGGAAACCTGACACTTTGAACAAGTTCAACGACACAGCTTTGATTCCAAATGATGATACAGACCACAATGTTGGAGTTAACGATCGCCAAAAGAAACTCAAACAAAAACGTAGTTTAGAAAGGATGGATCGTTTCCACTTGAACATGTGGTTACAAGACAAGTATTTGTTGAATGGAGTGGATGGACTCCTTAGACTGAATCGAAGTAGTACCGTGTTCAGTTTTATGGCTAATGATAACGAGTACTAAACGAAAATCGAAGAAGTCAGACTCTACGTGCCACGTTGTGGAACTCTTGCCTAAAGTTGAAAACGGCAGTAGTCAAACTCTGAGGAGAACAACAGCCAAGTATCCTCTACGACGATTGGAAGTCAAAACCTTTATCATTGCCTCTGGACTCGATCCAAGATCGAAGATCATGTTTTCCAAGGTCAACTGCCAAAACATTTGCTCATCGGCATCGTCAGTAATGGGGCCCATATCGATCAAAATCCTTTCGAGTTCCAACATTTCAACGTGTCCAAAATAGAAGTCACCCGAGATGGCCAGACGTTGTGTATCAGACCTTTTGAAGCTAACTTTGCCCAGAAAAATTAATGGAGATCTTACTTGACTCTGTTTGAAGCCACGTGACAATTATGAACCAACAGTAGCCACGGCATTTCGTACGAAAATTATGCAGGAGGATATGCTTTGTGGGGATTTGATTTCACTCCAGACCAAAGAAGCGACGAAGGACATATTCACCCTATAAAATCTGGCCAACTTCGTGTTGAATTTTAGTTTGCACTAGCTCTTGCGAACACAGTGAACGTGATCTTGTATGCAAAATTTGACAATACTCTGGAAATTGACAGTTTGAGAGAAGTGATCCTATACTAATTAAAACCAGATGGAACATGAATCTATGCAGATAGGCAAAGAGGATGTTTTCTATCCAGAACAAGAGCAGTCACAGATCACAAGTGATGAAAAAGAAGAGAAAAATACAGTCATGATGTCAAGATGGCCAGAACAAGAACGACACTTAGCCCCCTGTTTTGCTCGTTACTTGGCTGAAAGAATCACACAACTGACCAAAGAACATTGTCATGTTTTCACATCGATCATCCTAGTCAGAAACAACACGATAAATCTATGCAAAACGCTTTACATTTTTTCCTGATTTCTATCAATCTCCACTAAAGTCCGTGCCAGTTTCCAAATTTTAGTATTACTTTTTGTCTAGGCCATTTTAGTGATATTATGGGTTAATTTCCTAGAATAAAGCTATTTATAACATCAGTACAATATAGTGCAAATTTACTGACACCTACAACATGATCTGAGGTATAGGTAATGCTCTATATATAAATATTGGATATATGCATATAGCTACTAGGCAGTAGATCACTCCACACGTTGTGTTAATGGCATAATGTGGGATGTTGGATAGTAGATGACTGGGTGTTGGTCACTACACAAGGCGTGTTGATGATATAGTGTGGGTTATTGGTCACTACACACGTCGTGTTGGATAGTAAGTGTGGGGTATTGATCACAAGACACCGCGTGTTGATGGTATAATGTGGAGTGTTGGATAGTAGATGACTGGCTATTGGTCACCTCACACATCGTGTTGGATAGTAAGTGTTGTGTATTGGTCTCTACACATATTACTACTTAAGCTAACCTACGGTGTAATGTTAATTCCCGTTTGTGGCTGAGGTATTGAGGTCAACAACTTCTAACAATGTAACAATATATACAATAGTAACCTTATAGCCTCAATGTTAAATTACCGTTTGGGTCTCAAGAGGCCCACACTGTAAATCTACGGCGTAATGTTAATTCCCCTTTGATTCGGTATCGCCCCACATACCACTATATGGGTATAGCATGTATGTAAACACTACTATCCTTGCCTGTGTGTGATTTGATCCCCTTCTTTTACATCCTACCCTTTTCGTTGGATAGTATATGTCAGGTATTGGATAGTATAGTGCGGGGTGTTGGACAGTAGATGACTAAGTATTGGTTACTACACATGGCATTTGGATAGTAATCAAAATGTGAGGTGTTTGATGGTACTCATAAGGTGGGTTTTGGGATAGTATATTAAAAGGTGGGTTTTGGATAGTAATCTAAAAGTAGGGTGCTGGATAGTAATCAAAACGTCGGGTATTGGATGGTACTCAAAAAGACAGGTTTTGGATAGTGCACAAACAATCAGGTATTGGATAGTAATCAAAACCGTTGGTGTTGGATAGTACTTAAAATATGGGTGTTGGATAGTAATCAAAACGTGGGTGTTGAATAGTAATCACAAAATGGGTTTTTGGATAGTAAGTGTAGTTTTAACATTAGCATTCCCGTACTGCTTTATATAGCCCCAGCATTTTAAAATATGCATACGCCTATTGGGGGACGTTATTGGGACATTTTTAACACTAGCATTCCCGTACGGCTCTATATGGTCATCCAATGTAAACCTACAGCGTAATGGCTCTCAAGTATTGAAGTCAACAACTTCTAACAATGTATACAATGTAGCCCATTTTTGGTCAACAACTTCTAACTATGTAACAATGTACCCTCAATGTTAAATTCCCGTACGGCTCTATATGGTCGACGTAATGTTAATTCCCGTACGGCTCTATATCGTCCCACATTACTACTGATGTATGTCTCTCTAAACTTGATTTTTTTAATCTGATTTCTTCCAAACAGCGGATGGAAAAAGCATATGTATATGTATTCACATAGCACGATTTTGCTTCTAATGGCTATTACTTTGAGTAATCAGACATCTCAATACAAACCGTAGACTACAAATTTGTGTCAATAATAATCATCAGACGTAAAAGAGGTCGATGTCTAAAAATATTTATCAGATTATGATCACGACATATGACAACAATGAATCGATGCAGTTCAACTAACCTCCGCGAAGTGAATGTTTCCATCCAGTAAAATTGATGTTGACAGGTTACTAAGCAGATATAACGTAGCACTGAATCTATGAATCAACTTCAGTATGTCTGTATAATTATAAGCTACATAGACAATTTAGTTTCAAAGCTCGTGCGTGTAATTCTACTTTATTAACGCTAACAGAATATGGTAAGTTTTTTAACTTCCTTTGGAGTGGAAAAGGTGTCAAAATTAAAAGGAACATTCTAGTCAATACCTATCAAGATGGTGGGATGATGATGCCATACAATCAATCTTTTCTGTCATGCACTTAAGATCACGTGGATAAAATAATTAATTGATCCACTCAACCATTCACCATGGAAACTTCTTCTTATAGACATACTTGAAGAGTTTGGAAGGGACAAATTATTTTTTTGAAGAAAGAAGGACTCCACAAAGTTGCACAGACGTTTAACAATTTTTGGAAAGATGTGCTCTTTACATGGTCGGAATTGGATGACTATCCCACCACAACCCCCCACAACCCCCCACTCTGGTATAATAAATATATCAAGATTAATGATAATACAATCTTTCTGAAGAAATAATGAAATAATTAAGGAAGATGGCATGTTATTTGCATACAATGAGTTCATACAAAAATATAATATTATTACTTTTGTAGAATTATATGGAGTTCTTGACGCAATACCAGGAACTTGGAAAAACAATGTTAGAAATACTATGAAATTAGAATCTCCACTACATGAAAATATGTCTTCTCAGGAAGCAGGACAAAATTACAAAATCATGTTATAAGTTATATACGAGGAAAATAAAAAGACTTACAGTTCAAATGGAAACTAAATGGAACTCTATTTTAAATCAGAATTATTAAAACGAAGATTGGGAATCAATATCTTTCATTCCCTTCTCTACAAGTGAGGATACAGGATTTCAGAGTTTTCAAGTTCTCCAAAGAATTCTCCATACCAATAGTAGAATGTTTAAAATGAAAATCTATGAATCATCATTATGTAGTTTTTGTAATGAAGCCGAAGAGGCTCTGCTTCATTCATTTTTTGGATGTCATTCAATGAAAACAGTATTGATGTCAGTTCTTAGAGACAAAAGTCATATTGATTTAGATTTAACAGAAGATACCATATTATTTGGAATTAGAAATTCACCAGAATTTGAGATCATTAATATATGCTTAATTTTGAGTTTAAAAAGTACATATATACATGTAGAATTAAAAATTACAAATATACTTGTAGAATTAAAAATTTCATATATACTTGTAGAATTAAAAATTTCATATATACTTGTAGAATTAAAAATTTCATATATACTTGTAGAATTAAAAATTTCATATATACATGTAGAATTAAAAAGTACATATATACTTGTAGAATTAAAAATTTCATTCTAAGTTTTGTGGCTTGCATAGAACAAATCAAATTGTATAGACATCTAGAATTATACTCTACATACTTGTACAGATCTGCAAGGGCAGAAAAAATAAGAGGACGGTGGGAAAAGATTAAAGCAGCACTGGCAGCTATTCAATAATTAGTTACGTAACAAACAGATACGTGTGTATGCAGGTATATATGTGTGTAACGTGTAAATCTGTTTATAAATGTATACGCTATATATATATATATATATATATATATATATATATATATATATATATATATATATACTTAAGTGAGAAATATATAAATATACTGGTGAAATAATTTTCATATTTTTTTCACTCCTATATTTTCAGATATGAAAAATATATCCTTATATTTTCACCTGTGACAATACAAGATTTCCCATCACGCTTGATTATCTGTGCTTACAGAAGTCATAATTGCAGCAAAAAAACGAGCACTTTGTCAGCTAGTACAAATAAATGGAAACTGCGGTACCTTTCAGACATGGAAACTATTTTTTGCTGAAGAAATTTGACTGCACGCAGTTCGCGTTTCTATGAAGTTATTTCCTCTTACTACCTTGATAACAATAATAAACCAGCTGCGATGCATTGCTGAATCGGACTTGCTTTGTGTTCAGATAGAGTAAAATAATGTACAAAAATGTCAAAAATATAATTTACTGCAAGAGATTATGTCATCCCAGTCCTACCGCTCTCTTAAGTTGCAGATATTTATATGATCAGCCAATGAAAGTGATGTGAATTTACGAAAAGGGGGGTGGGGTGGTGTACTGAAGAGTGAGTTTAATCTTCAAAGCTTCGATTCAGGAACAAGTTTGATATGTAATAAAAGGAAAATTTTCTTTTCCTGCGTAAATACCGGATATATTTCATCTGTACAAAAAAGTGTACCACACGATGAAATATATCCGGTATTTACGCAGGAAAAAAAATATCCTCTCTCTCTCTCTCTCTCTCTCTCTCTCTCTCTCTCTCTATATATATATATATATATATATATATATATATATATATATATATATATATATATTGATGTATATATGTATATATTAAAAATTAACAATATACTTTGTATATGTATACAACTTGACCAAAAAATATATAAAATAATATAGTTTTGCAATTTGATGAGAGAGAGAGAGAGAGAGAGAGAGAGAGAGAGAGAGAGAGAGAGAGAGAGAGAGAGAGGGAGGGAGAGGGCATTGGTTTCGACCTATGTACATTATTTCATTATTATACACTATAGAGACTAATTTAGTTCATGTTATGTTGATATTTTTAGCAGCGCGGAACACGGAAACTATGGTAAGTTGATACAAGATCACAAAGTCATCTTCCGCACCATTTTGTGTTATCTTTAATGTGATTATATTTAATGGGGTTATCTTTAATGTGGTTATATTTTATGTGGTTATCTTTAATGTGGTTATATTTAACGTGGTAATATTTAATGTGGTTATATTTAATCTGGTTATCTTTAATGTGGTTATATTTAATGTGGTTATATTTAATCTGGTTATATTTAATGTGGTTATATTTAATCTGGTTATATTTAATGTGGTTATATTTAATCTGGTTATATTTAATGTAGTTATCTTTAATTTGGTTATCTTTAATGTGGTTTTGCGTCAATAGCATAAATGATATCTTTGGTTCTAATCTGATTTTTCTCGAACTTTACAACTACCGTCTAAAAGATGCAACAGATTTAATGACTGAATGCGTTATGAACTGACAAGCAAGGCCGGAAGTCGCTGCGTTTGGAAATACTCATGTGTTTCTGTACAATATCGACGGCCTCAGATCACCTTGAATGCCTACAGCATCAAAAACAAATGCTAAAGTGCAAAATGAAAGAAATGTAAAAGAAAACTAAAAACGTAGGTAAAGGCCGATAAAATCTAAGCAACACACCTATCGTCATGGTGAGCAAAGACCTGTTTTTTCCAACTAGTATTTTTCACTATTCTTTTTGTCTTATGGAACAGAGAAAGTGGCACGGCTAACGGTAAAGGCCTATAGAATCAACCCAACCACCAGTAGCGTACTAACGGAGGGGGGGGGGGGGCGGACGGAGCAGTTGCCCCGGGTGCCAGAGGTCTTGGGACGCCAAAACAGCTGATAACAATTTGGGCCCCGTATTCTGGTCCTTTGGGCCATCATCGTCTCCACGGGCGCCATTTACCGTTAGTACGCCTCTGAACCCAACATATCTTTATCATCGACAGCACAGATTTATTTTGCTCCAATAGTCTATTTCAATATTCGGTTTGTCTTATGGAACACAGAAAGTAGCCCAGATAATGGATGAACCCGACTAAAATTTAGTAAAAGAGTACAGACCAAGGCTTTGGAATATATAAAGTTCATGAATCTTCAAAACAAAAAACCGACAGTTAAATGTAATGAAATGAAACTAGCCATGTGCAACTTAGTTCTGGGCTTGAGATTCCTGTAGAATAGCAATAATTTTAGCTTTCTTTTAATTGGCAGTAAAGTTTCAAATATCCTTATTCGATCGATCCTACATGTTAAAAATCAAAGATTAGAGACTCTTAAGATTATATCCTTTTAACGGATTATCTGTACATGTTCATTATTTATTAATGATTTATTCTTGAATCTTCCCTTTCTGATATAAAAACCTGAAACATACAGATTTTGAATGGCTTTGGGAACCTTATTTTGCGATTGAATGACTGATGAGGTGTAATTATATTCGCATTATCAATGCACATTATGCAGACGACGTTCACATTTTAAAATATCAGGTCACCTTTGATCTTTTCCAAATGCATTGCTGTCGTTCATTGATTGATAATTCCTTAATTCCCCATTTTCATGCACAATTGATTTCAATCGTGTGTTCATCTCTTCACTTCATCACTTGATATTAAATATAGAGATCTTTCCCCGAAAGACCTTGTCCTACATAGGTTATCCACCTTGTTTCACTCACGTTCAGTACCAACTAGGTTGCCATTTCATCATCAGGAAAGTTCATATCAGTAATAGACCTATTTGTTAGACCCTCGAGACTTTCCGAATAGTAAAATCAACAAAACCTATTAACAAAATAATGTATTTTCTTCCGATGCTTAATCAAAGAAACAGTTAAAGCACATTCTACAGAAACGTTGGGTGAAAATCAAGAATATTTATAAACATCTACTGTTCGCACATCTGGCACATTTGAAATTAACCTTTTAAGGTTTCTTTATTTTAAGCAACATATCTCCCAGACACTGGTGATTGGAAGCTTTGATTGAAAATCATATCCACATATATCAGCCTAAATAATAGAAATCTGACACCATGCTGAAAAGTACTAATTCAGTAACTAACAAGAGTTCGAGTACGTGTGAAAAGTAGAGGCATGCTTCTTTCCCGATGTACACTTGATAGCTTTTTATTTTTAATTTATAAATAAATGAGTTGATTTTTCATGATAACATGGATTCTGATGTAGTTCAAGTCACTGAGTCACTGATATACGTCCTAACAACTTCAAATAATTATGCAAAATTCCACTTTTCAAAAGATTTCATACAGAAATATGTCCTTTTCGTCTTAACAAATACAATATTTTTCAGGCAGATCCAAATGCATACAAGATATAAATTACATGTTTTGAATGTGTTTTGTTTCTTAAGCTGGCTACTTTCAAGACCAAAATGTCGCAGGAATTGGACAGATTATTTACAAGGTGGGGGTATATTTCCTGAGTTATCCATAACTTGTCACCCGAGTTTCCAAGTTTCCAAAGTTCGACATGGTTTTGGGGGATTTTAACTGTCAACATCCTTACCTGTATCTCTGAATCGTATGATATGCAATCACATAATTTAAAACACAACACGTTATGAAGTTAGAATTATCAATATGTCAACTTAGGGAAAGCGAAACTTGGAGATTTTTTAAAATTTCATTGATAAATATTTCCTCCATTAATTTGGTTTAATTCATATAATACCAGGTTGATATTTTGCCAAATGCTATCAAAATATATGCTTCTGATATATATATATATATATATATATATATATATATATATATATATATATATATATATATATATATATATACATAGACATAGACACACACAAGTTGGAAAACGGCGCGGGGAAAATAACAAAGTTTCTCAATGTTGCTAAGTTGCGACCTGTCGATATGTCTTCCACAGGTGATAATACAGAAAATGCGCACAAACACGAACACATAAAGAGTTACTCGCGCAGAACAACAGATTGTTACATTTTTACACAGACAAGCTAAACTATCCAGAATAATGAAGATGTGTAAACTAGAAAAAATAGCAAAATAACAGAAGAGGATTGATTTATGTACAGAATATTTATTTCAAGCTTAGCCAAGTTTAATACTAACATCAAAGAAAATATGATAAGGAATTAGTCATTTCACATCGTTTATTTCAAGTTTTATCCTTGATCTTTATTTCTGTCTTATGTTTTTCTCTTTTTTTGGGGGGGGGGGATAAATTAGCTTGGACTAAATGTAGACTCAGTGATCTACTCTGGTAACATCCATGTTTGTTGTTGTCGTTTTTGTTGTTGTTATTGCAGTGATGATGATGATGATGATGATGATGATGATGATGATGACACCAAAAATGCTGATGATGATAACCATCGTTATATTTATTGTAAGAGTTTCAAATTATTATCAATATTATGTCATTTTCACTAGTGATATTCCTTCAATAAATATTCATTTCCTTTATTTAACGTCATAATATACTTTATCTATGAAATGCATATTTGTCTTTTTAAATTACTTTTTAATAACTGATAATACATTAAAATTTCACAACTGATAGAAAAGAAAATGTACTTTAGACTTTCGAATAAAATTCAATTTCAAATTGTTTTATCACCTCTCGCATGGGAAAAATGCACAATATCTAAACATCCATTTGTTGCTCCTTGCTTAAAAATTCAGTCTATTGCTAGTTGTCAATAATATCATAAACATGACAAAAATCGTCCTCTAATAAAAATTCCCTAAACAGAAATGGTTGTTTAAATCTGACTGTAAAAAGCCAATTCTTAATTAGACGTTTTAATAAGATACCAATTACAGGAGGGGAATGTTCAGGGCACTTTTTTACTTAGATGGAAGCAACAATCCTATCTGTAAAGAAAGAATACATTCACGCTACATAAAAGCCCTGAGAAAACCCGAACTATTTACATGTTTGAATGACAAGGAAAATCTATAAAACAAGAGTAAAATACTGAAGAATAAAACATCAGATGAAAACCTGTATCAAAATGTGTTATCTACACACGTCTATTTTGTGTAGGAGTCAGAATAGCAAAAGTATACATACATATATACATATATATATATATATATATATATATATATATATATATATATATATATATATATATATATATATATATCGACACACAGACAGAGACAGAGAGAGGAACATAAAGAGACAAACAGACAGGGACAGACAGACTGATTAATTTATGTGTTGAGTATCGACTTCAACCTGGCTTCAACATTATAATATACAGATACAAGTTAGCTAAAATGTTTGTAACTCGATCTTATTAACGCCAACGGAATACGTTTACTTTGGCAACTTGATGCGATAGAGGGAAAGGGAGAGAGGGGGCAGAGAGCGAGTGCGCGTCAGTTTCGATCTGTGTGCATTATTATAAATAATGGAGACAATTTAATTAGTGGCATTTTGAACTTCTTAGCATCATGTAATACGGTAGCTATAGTAAGTTAACACAAGATCACACATGCATCTTCTGCGCCATTTTGTGTTATACTGAATATGTTTTTCTCTCAATAACATAAATGCTATTTTTGGTTCTGATCTGATTTTTCTCGAAATTTAAAACCGCCGTCTAAAATCTGCAACAGCTTTAATGACAAAATGTTTTATGAACTGGCTAATAGTTCATCAGTCAATAAGCTTGGAAGTATTTGTATGTTTCTATAAGACCATGACTGCCTCATAGTACCTTGAAAGCTTAGGGCGTCAATAAGAAATTGGAACATGCATACTATAAGAAATATAAGAAATGGAAATGAAAAGAAAGAAAACAAAAACGTAGGTAACGGCCCATAGAATATACCTAACACATAAAGGCCAATAAAATCTACCTAACATATTTTCGTCCGACCCATATTTTTCCTATTAGTATTGTAACACGCACAGGTGTTCCTCTACCGAGCGAATCAAACACCAGCGTGAGGTCGGGCTGGAAGTCCCTTGTTTTCCCCTATTTCCAAGGACTTCCCGACAACATTCGTTGTTAACTGGAAGTTCACGTAACGCGCCCAGACTATGATAGCTAAAAAAGTTTCTCTAATCAATCAATAAATGACCACAATATCACAATTACAACTTCACATTTGCATGGCTTTTCCTTGTTAACATTGGCGTGGCATGAAGTATACATAACACAACTCAAACACCCAATGCAGGGAAATACTAAAACTGCATCAATAGAATATTGTCTCTATTTATTTTTAGGTACAGATAGGATAAGCTCTAAATATAATTCTTTACTAATATTCCACTTTTCATTATTAACCAATGATGGATCACCAAACCCGAATATTCTCTATTGTATCTGAACCCATTTCTAGACTGGTTCACAGTTGTTCTTACGAAACCAGTTCATGTCACTGCCAAGTCTCTTAACAACTCTAAGTATGACGTCTGTTCCTAGAAATTGGCTAATTACTCGGGCTAGGAAATATTTTCCCAACACCGACTTCCCATAATCAAACAACTAATCACTAAAATCTAACGAACCTGTAAATGGAGACTTAAATACAAATGGAACATACCCAAATTTATTACAATATTTTTCACTATTCTTACTGCCTTGTGGAACAGAGAAAGTGGCACGGCTAACGGATGAAATTAAATAAAGGGTTATAGACCAAAGCTTTGGAAACTTTTAAGTCCATAAATCTTCAAAACAAGAAACCGACAGGTAATGGTAATGAGATCCACTTCCGATGTGCATCTTGGATTATGGGCTAAATCAACCCAACCCCCCAACCCCCAAACCGGTGTTGATACTGATGGACGATTTATGAGTCTGGTGTCACCTATTCACAAACTCGAGGAAATCGATTGCAGATAGATCTGTTGGCAACACATCGGTGTACATTTTAGACACTTACCGGTATTTCTCGCGTCTCCTGAGCTACCGTCGGGTGAGGGGTACTTTTAGCGAAATAAAAAGAATATTTCCGGATCAAATCCTATATTTAACGACTTGTAAATCCACGTGCAATAGCACAACCTTATGTCTTGTGGCCATTTTTAATTTCGTGGCTACATACGGCTGTTACCAAGTGCCGGTAAGTTTCTAAACTGTACGCTGGTGTGTTCCGAACAGATTTGCATGCAGCAAAATTGCACATTGTAATGAACAGGGGACATCAGATCCACAAATTCATCCATCAGTATCAACACAGGTTTGGGGGACTGATTTATCGGGCTAATTATGGGCTCGAGAATTTTTCTCAAATAGTAATACTTTTAGCTTTCTCTTAAATGGCATTAGAATTTCAAATATCCACAACCGATAGGTTAAAATTAAAATCAAAAACGAAAGGTTATAAGATAATACCCCTTTGCAAGTATTTTTAACTTATTATCCGCAGTTTTAACGGATTATCCGCACATTTTCGTCATTTGTAAATGATTAATTCTTGAATCTTCTGATATAAAAACCTGAAACATACAGATCTGTAATTTGTGGTTTGATTTTCAGGAACCTTATTTTGCGATTAAATGTCTGTTGATCAATGCACATTATGAAGCAGAAGTTCGCATTTTAATATCAGGTTTCCTTTGATCTTTTCCAAAAGAAACTGTTGTCGATGATTATTTCATAATTCCGTACTTCTCCATTTTCATGAACAATTAATTTCCATCGTGTTTAATATCTTCATTTCATCGTTTCATATTAACTCTGTTGGACCTCGTCCATCATGGGCTATCCACACTGTTGCAGTTGAACAAGTTCACTACCAACTTGGCTGCCATTTCATCATCATAAAAGTTCAATACCAACAAGGTGCGATATCCACATGTTTTTAAATACTTCTATTAGATCCATAATTATGTAAAGTTTTGTAAATTCAATGTTTTCTTTTGTTTACCTTTCGTCTTGATTGTCTCTGTTTTGTAATTGCCTTTGACAGAGACCTCAGTGAGAGTCGAAAGCGCTTAGGCATGTTACAAAGTAATTTTACACTGTTCGTTGTCATATATATAGATATATATATATATATATATATATATATATATATATATATATATAGAGAGAGAGAGAGAGAGAGAGAGAGAGAGAGAGAGAGAGAGAGAGAGAGAGATCAGCATCTGTTTATAATGAAACTCAAAGGGAGCATAGAAACTAATTTCTTCAAATTTCATTTTTCTTTTACAAAAAAAGACATACATAATTAATGCTGTGTGTAGGGATTATATGGGGTTTTTTAATGCTTGAATCTATAGGATCTGAATGCTGTATCAAATTGCTCAACTGCATTTCACCTTATTTCTATTATACGTTATCGAAAGGTCAGGTAGCATGGTATTTTAACCTGTAGATCGATGTTTTTACGTAATAACTGTACATTTCTAATCGATTGTAGCAGAAGGGCTTATTCTAAGTTGTGATCCGACACCATTGGCAACATTTATGACAATCAGATATTTTAAAACGGTAACGTAATAACTCGTTAATCCAGTTATAAACTTCCGATCTGCTGCAGAATTTTAATATTAACTGACATAAGGAAAAAATATTTGCACTATTTAACGGAAACTGCCAGTAATTACTTGGATTCAGACAAGTTTGGATTCGGATCATTTTCATACTAATGAAGAACAATATTGACATTACCAAATCCAGTTCTCTCGTGAGAAATTGCTCTGCCATTCTAGATTTCCAATAAAATTTCATGCGATAGAAAGAAGTTTTGTTCTCCCTGAAAATCGATGTTTTTGTTTTGTCTGAACATATTTAACTGCCATAGATCTTTAAATCTTTAACAATGCGCCTTATTTTTTTCAAAACTGTGATAGTTTTATCATCATTATTTCTAATGTTTAATTGGAATCGAATATGTTTTTGGAAAAAATATATATAGTATAAATGCAAATAATAATAATAATAATAATAATAATAATATAGAGACACGATAAACATTCGATTTCTACGCTCTAGTTTAATTGGCACATTCCAATCTTACGACACGTGGTCTTTATGTTAGGTGACCGAACCATGGACGACCTTCCGGAAATAACCAAATTTAGCCCCTCTCGTAAAAAAGATAACTCGCAAATGATTTAGAGGGTTTATAGATATTTTTCAACAATGATTAAACCAAGCAGATATAGGTGAACACCTTCTATTGTGATTTTAACAGTTTCTCGCAGTATTATAATACAAGTGTTAACATTCATGTTAAAGGGCACCATTGCGATGAGAGAGAGAGAGAGAGAGAGAGAGAGAGAGAGAGAGAGAGAGAGAGAGAGAGAGAGAGAGCGTGGTCAAATGGTGTGATGCGTATGGCGTGTGTTCTGATTTACTGGCTTTGTACAACATGAGATAACCATAAGAATATAAGTAATTTTGTTAACGACTAATCTCAGTTATGCAGGGCTGTTGTCGCCAAATTTCTATTAGTACGGCCACTCCCTACCAATGCACAGAGTTTAGTCTTTCTAAAAATTCAAACTAAAAACAACGATGATCCTGTAGCAAAGCATTTTAATACAAACGACTACTTCGTATGTGATTATTCACGTGATAGTTTTTGAGAAAGTGTATGGTAAAAAAAAATCATATAGGATGGTACCAGAATTATTCTGGCTCAAAAAGCTAAGCACTCTGTCTCCAACAGGACTCAATTCTCAATGTAAATTGTATTGACATTCACGTAAAAGTGATATGTAACGTACATTTATACTGTGACGCTCGGCTTTTACGTGACGTTACCTTCCAGTAATATATATATATATATACATATATATATATATATATATATATATATATATATATATATATATATATATATATATATATATATATATATATATTGAGATATTGAAATATTGAAATATATCAGTGGGAGCAAAATCATATCGCCGCAGTGGCGATACAACTTTTGTCGCCACAGAGGCTATATCACTTTTGGAACTATTCTCTTTTCCATATAGGAAATATATCTGCCCTTAAGTATGTTATTCAAACCTGCATTTCCATATTGAGGTCCGTTACATTTTTGTTCTTCTTCTGCGCCCTTCTCTCTCTCTCTCTCTCTCTCTCTCTCTCTCTCTCTCTCTCTCTCTCTCTCTCTCTCTCTCTCTCTCTCAGAATGAACATATCTGAAAATGTGTCAACACTTTACACCCTCTACTATCAATGAGGAGTCGCTGATACCTATAAAAGAACTCCAACAAACAATAAAAAGTAGGCTTCAAGTATTAAATTCGTTATGATTAGTTCAACTGGAATCATGCAAATAGTTTGTTACTGAACTTACATGACCTGTTGGTATTCGATATTCTGTGTCACCGATACAGTATCCTATGCATGTTATACTCTTCGACAAACGGTATACATTTTATGAAAAAAAAACGTTTGATTAAATAGTCTAATAAAATTGTTTAAGTGGCGATTTTAACTCTCAGCGCAGTCATTATCATGTTTGAAAACGATGGAGATATCGGGCATTGATGAGTGTTGATGCTAACCGAAATCAAGTGACAATCGAAATTTGGGTGCAGCCTCTGTTACCGAACTAGACTACAAGATTGCCAAGGCCACACAAAAATTCACCTTTGAATGCAAAATAAAGAACGAAAATCCTTACAAGTAAACATATTGTCAGTAAAATCTCTTGTTTAAAGATATTACGCTCTAAAGTCTGTCGGAGACAACCGCTTTTTGTCGTGTTCCTACAGTTATCCCACCCCAACAATGTTCATTGTATCACTCCGAGCAAGAAATGTGTTGACGAAAATAAAAATCTCGTATGAAAACATTCAGTAATTTGACAACATATACAATTTGAAGCATTATATGTACAAGCTAAATTTGTAAAAGGTCGATGTCCTAAAATTATTGTAGAATTTCCGAACTTCTTTTTATCGATGTAGTAATGCAGCCGTTGATCGCATTGGCACAGAATCAAAAACAAAAATCGACGGTTGTTGCCTTAAAAATATATAAATGAAAAATTCTACGTTTCTTTAATACACTTATAGAACTCTCTCTCTCTCTCTCTCTCTCTCTCTCTCTCTCTCTCTCTCTCTCTCTCTCTCTCATATATATATATATATATATATATATATATATATATATATATACACACACAAGACACAAGCGCTTTCGCATCATCGTCATGGAAGCTCTTCAGGTAGGTATATTTCACTTTCAAAGTAGTTTTGTAAATAAATCATGACTATTTATTTTGAGCTTGATCTAGAGTTTGGAATAATTTTGATAATTTAAGGCCGTGATTAAAATGCCCAATACACGTTTGTATTTTTTTTCCGTGGAAAACAATACAGACACAACTATTTTTATCACTACGCATAATTGGATATTTTCCTTTTGGGTGATCTCAAAGCGCTCTGCATTAAAGCTGAATAATTTTCTACATGTTTGAATGTCTACATTTATGGTCCAAAATTTCCAACACTCATGGTTGTAGCGGCTGTACCTTGGCCTTGTTATGTACTGTGAAATGTTCTTCTTTTGATAATGAATTTCTGTATTTCTTTTTGTGTAGAGATGTCTTTTTCGGTGATATAACAGTCAATTCAAACAAAAGAGTGGTTTTATCAATGTCAAAATTTATCAAAATTTATATTGATGAGTTTCTGAAACAGTATATGTCTTTGAATATCATAAAATCAGCACTCAGAATGGTAGTCATTTTTAAAAGGATGCCACAGGGAACGGAACAGAAGGGATCAGGTATTAAGTTTGTCCGAAACAAATCATATTTAAGAGTACTACATATATGTCTCTGTCTTGCTAATGAATCAGAAGTCCTACTGTTGGCTCGGGGAACAAAACAGGATGCTAAGACAATGCGGTTTATTACACAATGCGTTTTATTACACCATGCGTGTTATTACACTATATTTATAAAAGTTTGATAGTAGGGCAATTTCTTGTCGGAAGAGGTCATTCGTTCCATGTGTTCATAATCGATGCTTTCAACTTCTAAGTAGTAAATAAAGAAATTCGAACTCCAAAATTCCCCTGGGTACTTAGAATGATTTACATCTTTTTCATGGAAGTTGATATCAATTTATGCTTTCATTTATTCGAGCATTTTTTCTATTTCAGTGGCTGGTGAAATTCGATGCATTAATTGCCTAAGAATGTATGTGGAGTTTCCAATAAATGGGAAAAGTATGGGCAAAGATGAGTCCGATCAAATGAACACTCGGGAGGAAAGATTAGATTTTTGTTCATGATACACGGCCTGGGAATGATTACATTTTGATCCATCCAAAAACACACAATTATTGATACAGACTGTATCACAATCATTTCTACAGATATGCAAGTTTTGTTTCCACTGGGATGTGAAGAGGTTTTTATTTTCCTT
The DNA here is from genome assembly GCA_029931535.1 of Margaritifera margaritifera. Classification (NCBI taxonomy): domain Eukaryota; kingdom Metazoa; phylum Mollusca; class Bivalvia; order Unionida; family Margaritiferidae; genus Margaritifera; species Margaritifera margaritifera. The sequence continues at coordinate 1,324,409 of JAQPZY010001171.1, forward strand.
TTTTTAGGCGGCTATAACTCTTCTACTCATTACTCCGCTGGGATTAGTAAACAGAGATTCCAGTTGTGTGAGACACTAAACTGTATTATCACTAGTGACTAGGCACACTTCTACCGGTCTTATCATAATTTAACATGTCATATGTATTTCCATTTATTATATGAGTACTGAATTCTTAATGTTAATATATAGAGGACCTCAAATGGGTAATGATTTAATATTGAATTTATGAAACTCTCAATGAGTTTCATAAATTTAGTATTAAATCATTACCCATTAGAAAGAGTCTAGATAGAAAGAAGAACAAATGATTTTTGGCTTTTCATTTAGTTCTGGCTCAACCGGTGCGCCTTTCAATTCATGCCCGTGAATAAATAGTCTAAGATGCGAGTTGAAGTAACATTTCACAATTCGATAACCAATAACACTTAGAAGTAGATGTGTTTTACAAGTTCTAATTTAAAGAGCAACTGTCCTTCCAAATCAATAGAACATTTATCACGTACAACATCCTTTTTCAACACTGGATCTCCGATGGAAATTCCTGTGTGATATCACCATAGTTCACTCGGGTCAGGTCAGCTGGAGTAGTTGAGGCGCCATATATATTGATTTCGATGAGACTGTTTAGCACGCTTCCTCCGGAAAGTGTGTCGATTCCACCATAGACATTCACCACAGATGCAGTATTGGATACGGCAGAAGAAATATAATTCCAGTTGTTGGATATTCGTCTGAAGGGATGATTACTGGATGCGGAAATTGTACTTAATCTAGAGGTGCTGCTGAGTATGTAGATTCCCAGATTGGATGCTTTTTGTGACAGGATATTTGCATTATTTAATTTGGAAGAATGCTGTGGGATTCCCAGATTGGATGCTTTTTGTAACAGGATATTTGCATTATTTAATTTGGAAGAATGCTGTGGGATTCAAAGATTGGATGCTTTTTGTGACAGGATATTTGCATTATTTAATTTGGAAGAATGCTGTGGTTGAATAACCTTCTTTCAGTTGGGAGACCATCATTTGTCGACATTCTTTTCATAAGAGAGGTGAGTTCATTTCCTCCTATAGGTTGACCTTTAGATCAATTTTGTCCTGGGGGAGGGGGATGCAAGATCCATACCGCGTCCTAACTTCAACGTAAATCGGTATCCAAATGGACATTGGGGAAAAAAAAGGGGGCGGGGGCGACAATCACAAAAACGCACAGTAGTGGTTACATATGTCGGAATATAGCCAATTCTTCCTACATAGATTTCTCCGAATGCCAAACTAAAACAAGAACAGAGTAAACTCGCTGGACGTTCGCCTGGTTAAACTGAAAATGTGGGAGAACCGAAAAAATCCATTATGCTGTCCAACACGAACATACTCAGTCTATGCAGATAAACGCCTGTCTCACTATCGAGTGAAGCAAGCATCACCTGCATGATTCTGGCTTGAGATCTATTGTTTCCCCCATTTCCAAGGACCTCAAAAGAACAGTCGTTGTCAACTGAAGGGTTCTTAAACGCGCAAATACCGCAAATAATTTTCCTCCAATCAACTAAGGACCACACCTTCACGAGGCCCTAATTTCACTCTTGCATATTTTTTCTTGCTTCACAATCGTATGACCCATCAGTAGGCCTTTCCAAGCCATAGAGCGGCACTGCACACCATGCACCACAAAACACGACCCAAACACCTAATACAAAGAATTATTCCTATCTCAAATTACTAAACACGTACACATGAAAATATCCCAAGACTTCTGTGTTAATAAATTAGGGAGAGTCCAGTTTACGAAACTAATCCATGCTACCATAAAGTCGCTTGAAAACTTTACATTATGACGTCTGTTCCTAGTGATTGGCTGATTACTTTTATTTTAGAAATATCTTCCCAACACCGACTCTCCATACTCAAACAAATAATCACTAAAATCTAACAAAGTTATATACAGAGACATAAATATAAATAGCACATACCTTAGGTGTGTTATAACATTATAAGCTGTATACAAAGCTAAAGTTTCCCGTTATGAAAAAGTCTCTGTACATGTACACGTTTAAGTGTGCTTGGTATAATCACTTTCATATGCATCAGTTGCCATCAATGTTCTATCGATCTGTTGTATCCGTGGGCAATGTCCGTGTGTAAAACGTGATGTCAGGACCATATTTTCTGATAAGTGTCATTGGTTTGCTATAGAACAATATGGGTACCATTTGTCTGATTGCTTTTTTTGATATAGGTGCTTTACAAAGTTTTCAAAAATAAGCATTTAAAAGCAAGAATGTATAAAAAAAATAATTAGAAAAAAACATGAGAGGGCCAATACATAATTTCAAAAGGAAAACACAAAATTTAGATAGCACAAATCGTGACCTTCAATTAGACCGAGTTTCCTCTATCTTGGAAATCGTTTTATTATTTGGCCAGTATTGTCTATTTCCGAGACAGACTATGATGCACATAGACCGTGTGCGGAGAAGTACGAAATTTGCATACGTTTTGTTTTTTTTTTATGGCAAGGGTAAGTTTTCAAAGGCTTACCTACATTTATGAAGCAAAATATACAAACAAATGAAGGCAGCCTGATCATCCATCTTCACTTTCAGAGAGCAATGGGTCCAAGCTAGTGTACATCTTTTGTCAAATTGCCTTTGTCAGTCAGCGACCCAAACTGTCATCAGCGGTTTCATACATTTATAAATTTCTCACATGTCATTTAATGTTCAAACCTTAGGCCAAATTTGGCAACTTACGTCACGCCGATCATTCCATATATGGCACTTCTACAACGGATTGTTTGCATTGACCATGTTTCGTCGTTATTCTGCGCGGATACTTAGTAAGCGGAGGTAGGCCTTTGAAACCACCTGCCATTAAAAATGGAGGTAATCCCTCATCAAAAAACGCTGATACATTTTTTACTTACATCATGCTCTGTTTTAGAAATGGACAATGATATAATCTGTAGCGTACTAACGGGGGGGGGGGGGGGGGGAGGCGGATGAGGCCAGTTGCCTCGGGCGCCAGAGGTCTTCGGACGCCTAAACAGCTGATAAAAATTAAAAATTCGGGCCTAGTATTCTAGCCCTTTGGGCCATCGTCGTCGCCCCGGGCGCCGTTTACCCTTATTACGCCACTGAATATAATGATTTCAGAGATAGAAAAAATTTGGTCTAGCTCTTCTATGTGACAATATAGTGGATATGGGTTCGTTTCATTTATTACTAGTTTTCAATTCAATTCTGCGAAAAACTGATATATCTACTCAACTTAAAATTAAAAGACTTATAAATGACATCATCATAGGTGGGAACTTTATGCCTTGCGTATGCTTGGTATTTTGTTTTGTGTTTTGTTTTTCTGTATGTTTGATTGTCTGTATTTTTGTTTTTCGTTATTTATCACAGTATCATTCTAGTTGGAGTGGTAACTTCTTCAAACATACAGAAGGCAACAAAACAGTATTATCCAGTGTGTCACTGTCAAACAAGATAACAGTTTTATCCAGTGTGTCTCTGTCAAACAAGATAATAGTAGTATCCAGTGTGTCACTGTCAAATAAGATAACAGTATTATCCAGTGTGTCACTGTCAAACAAGATAACAATGTTGAACAACAGACTATTTGCAGCAGCCTTAGTTTATTGTAAAACGCATGTAATTTTATTAGAATTATTTACATATGAAATCCGGAATTTTATTAGGTGACGTATCTTCATTTTACCCCAATGCAACTATTCGCATTGACTGAATATTGTCCAATAAACAGGCTAAGTTCAAAATATTTGCAAATCAAAAAAAAGAACCTTCCTCAACACATGAATAAATGTATTGGTTTGGATGAATTATACGAACCAATGCAAAGAAAGAATCTCATAAAGGGGGCTTAGAATTTGTGAATGTGCGGTACTTTAAAGTTAGTAAATGGCCAGTAGATGAAAGCGACAAGCCAAGGACATATATAAGATCGTGTAACTCCTTCAAGGTGTTTATTTCTTAACTGACGCCTTTTTATATTCAAAGCAATATGGAAAACGTACTAAGAGCGACCAAAGTCGAAAAATAATTTATGAATGAAGTGGAAGAGATGTGATTTAAAATTAAAGCGTTTTCAGTTTGCTAAGATCCAGTGTTTATTTTGGGGTAACTATGACTAAATGTGTACCGTATATATACTTGCATATAACCGGATCCAACTGCAAACAGCATAGACCCTGATCTATCAGAGCATGATCTATGTTGTTTGTTTAACTGATTAGTCTTAACATACTGCATAGACCGAGATCTGGCAGCGCTTTATGCGACGTAAGATCTGGGTCTATGTTGTATTCAGTTTGATCTGACCTATACATGAGTATAGACGGTAGATGTTTTAAAACGGATGAAGTCTCCAACAGCTACTCATGCAAAAGCAGAGTTGTAAAGCTGCATAATTGTAAATTGAGGATATTGTGTGAGAAAAAAAATTGCTTAACTCTACTAATGACGAAAAACTATTACATTTTCGAACAAAATGAGCACCTGCGACAAGAAAGTAACGGATAAATCCTGGAAACTCTGTACCCATTGGGTATAGGAGTAACTTTCACACTGATTTCCAATACTTTTTTTTTTCATTCTAGTACCTGATTAATCATAAAATTGTCATTCAATATTGTACGTATTGCTGCGTCTATAGCGTTAGAGAAAGAGAGACGGACAATTGAAATAGTAACATATAGACAATATGTTGAATCTACACAGAGAGACAGAGCAGGATATATATATATATATATATATATATATATATATATATATATATATATATATATATATATGCTGATTTTCGTAATTATAAATTTGCTACATTATTATGCGTATCAAATCGATTGGCTCTAAAGCATTACAAGATTTTAGGTAAGTTCCCCATACATGTCTGTGCCACGAAGTTAGCAAACCGACAAAATAGTAAGCGGTTTACATGAATTGCATTCAGCCCTCCATTAATTGACCTGAAGGTTGGCAAGGCTAAGTGTAGAGCACGTGCACCTCGATGTCCTGGCGTCTCAATGAGACTTTTTGCATATTTGCATACCGAACCTCAAACATATTATACCTAAAATTGTATGATAGTCCCAATCCAGAATCCACAAACCTATTCTACCTAAAATTGTATGATAGTCCTAATCAAAAATCCACAAACCTATTCTACCTAAAATTATATGATAGTCCTAATCAAAAATCCACAAACCTATTCTACCTAAAATTGTATGATAGTCTCAATCCAAAATCCAAAAGTTTGATGAACGTAGTGCAGGTTTAGAACATGAGACCTATACACCCAAGCAGTCCTCGTTTTGAATCTGAGACCTATACACCCAAGCAGTCCTCGTTAGAATCTGAGACCTATACACCCAGGCAGTCCTCGTTTAGAATCTGAGACCTATACACACAAGCAGTCCTCGTTAGAATCTGAGACCTATACACCCAGGCAGTCCTCGTTTAGAATCTGAGACCTATACACCCAAGCAGTCCTCGTTTAGAATCTGAGACCTATACATCCAGGCAGTCCTCGTTTAGAATCTGAGACCTATACACCCAAGCAGTCCTCGTTTTGAATCTGAGACCTATACACCCAAGCAGTCCTCGTTAGAATCTGAGACCTATACACCCAGGCAGTCCTCGTTTAAAATCTGAGACCTATACACCCAAACAGTCCTCATTTTTAATCTGAGACATATACACCCAAGCAGTCCTCGTTAGAATCTGAGACCTATACATCCAAGCAGTCCTCGTTTCACGCGGAGTGTAATCAGTACCATACTTACTCCGTAATACAAGTATTGCTAAAACTAAATAAATAAATAAATATATTTAACTTGACTATCTGGGTCGTTCTGGTGGTAAAACCAACATTTTAAATACTTACAAAATACAAAGAACACGTTCCTTATATCAGTGTTACCATTAGTCTCGGCATGGAATACAGCTTTACAGTCTCGGCATGGAATACAGCTTTACAGTCTCGGCATGGAATACAGCTTTACAGTCTCGGGATGGAATACAGCTTTACAATTTTGTATCATATCATAAAACGGAGTCTAAAAGATTAAACAGACCTCGGGGAAAGACTAATGCAAAGTCCCAAAGCAATACTACAATTATCTTATTCTCCGATAATATTGATCAGGAAATATAAATGCTCTAGTCAACGTCCTGAAATTTACATGCTGAAATTTTTATATTTCCAATCTAGAGCGTTATCTTTTAGGTTTTGACGTAAAGGTGCAGAAAGCAATGATGAAACTCGTACTACATGTACAATCAAGAAGACAACACTGTATCAGTATTTGTAGATTAGAGTTTTAGATGCAAATGTAATTTAAAATGTTTAAACGTAAAATAAAATGATAGTTTATCTTCATGGCATTTTTCTCTATACCTACCATTATTACTTACAGACTTTTGATGGAAACAATTAACTAGGATTTATTTCCTTTAACGGCGCCACTTCCGAGCTTTAGAACTTATTGAGTCGATCGACCCCGCGTACACTGCGCAACTAAATTTACCAAAGGGGTTTGCATTTGATATCTCTCAAACATTCGGCAAACATTTTACCCTATCACAAAATGTTCTTTTCTAAATAATGCTGACAATTAGCGTTAGGTTGAGACTATGGTAGCCTCTATAATTTAGTATCATGGAACATAAATTTTAGTTCCATACGAGTGATGTTCTAACTGCGAATTATTATCGACACTCGATTCATTCTGGGTAGAAATCAGAAATAAACATATGTAGCGCTAATAATACTTATGAACATATTGGAATAATCCCAAACAATATAAACAGTTGTTCTTCATCTCTCTCTCTATCTCTCTCTTTCTCTCTCTCTCTCATTTCTAATATGTATGTATATATATATATATCAGTGCAGTCTATATATTTGATCATGTATACATATTTCATTTCTTATCAGCATCTCACAAAATAAAAACAAAACAGTTTTGGACGCTTTTTTATTAGAAAAAAGTTTCAAAGAATAAATATTAAACCTAAATAGTTTGATTATTTTTTTAATTATTTGTATTAGACTATAAGACAGATTGTATTAGACTATAAGACAGATTGTATTAGACTATAAGACAGATTGTATTAGACTATAAGACAGATTGTATTAGACTATAAGACAGATTGTACTAGACTATAAGACAGATTATACGGTGGTAGTAGTAATGGAAACACCAAGTGGTTATATTAGATAACACAAATTAAATGTCCGTAAAGGAGGAAAGCCGTGTAAAATTGAAATCATCCATGCGTAACAGTTTTTTTCCTTCTTGATGTCAGCCAAATGATTTCACGCAGATAAGAACGAAAACAAAATTCATATTCATTGTCTGGGGATGGCAAAATCCAGCCTTAGGGGTCAGAATATGTGGACATGAAGTCAACAACGCCTTATGTCCTGACTAAAAAATATGACCCCAAGGATGGCATTTCCGCATCCATCACTGATGCTTGTAACTTGATTCTTTTAAGCCACGTCAAATGCAGACTTCCGTGTAGAATTGAAGCCTTTTAATCAGTTTATACACAGCATCGGCGTTCAACGAAGATACATTTGCCTTGATAATTAACACAGATGGCTTAAAGGAAGTTGATAGCATACCTTCGAGTTACATTTGATTTCCTAGCTTCACTTATCAAGTAGAAGCCACATTCCTTTTCAAGAAACAAGACATCAATTCGGACCAATATTAAAGGTCAGACGTCCAAAGTTTTTAATTCGGAAGGAAAAAATATCATATTTGTCTGTACTATTATTACGCTCCATTACTAATTCGTGTCATATTTACCAGGTTTCTCAGCCTCCACAAGTGCAGAAACATTTTAGCACTTCCAATGATTGGGCAATATTTAAACAAAACTTGGCATGGCATCATAAACGCGTCAACAGAAAAATCAGATGTCTAAGTAGCTGTAAGATAAATCATATCAAACTAGATACAGTCTTCATTCTTTAGAACGCCATGCCGTAAACTGCCATCCTCTTTATCGCCAACATAATTGTCCATAACGGATTTCCATACTATATAACTCCCGCGTCACACCGCCACTTTCGCTTTCCCCTATCCTCCAGCCCAAAATTTGGACAAAATACCATTTTCTCCACTAATTGCCGTCCTTACAACGGAAGTTGTTTCCGCCAGACATTGATATCATCCATCTTTCATTTCGCAGTTCCTTCAAACATGAATTGCCTTTCTTAACACTTCATCACCCGCTGTGATGCTGGCAAGATATTTGACACATGGAAATACTGCAATCATCACAAATCTATTACTTGAGATTCCGTTGTAGGAGTAACCACGTCAAATAAATTGTGCAGATTTAATTTCCATATCAAAAGAAAGATTCACGGATTTCCGATAAAACAATCACGAAAACTGTTACTTTATGATGAAATCTAGAATTAAAAAAATGATGATAGTCCGAGCGACATGACGGGTTTAAACTAATGTTTTTTGTTTGTTTGTTTTCTAAAAAGCTTAGTTAAACAACCTAACCTTACTTAAACAGGATATAAATCTGACATTTTCCCATTATCACTTATACATTAGGCTAATGTTTAACTTATTAAATCGTTCTTTATGCCATAATACTTATTCTTCACACGACATATATATATTTATACATATACATGTATACACACACACACACACACATCTATCTATACGTCCATCTTTCTATATACCTTGTTCTTAATGATGGTTGAGTTCAGAATCCCTCATACCAACAATTCTGTTATAAGGTCAGGTTCATCAGTAGACAAATGTTGGCGTTCTAACAAGTGATAACAATATATGATTTGAGTTAAAGAAAATAACGGTGTTACATAAGAGACATGTAAGTTATATCTACGTCAGCAGAGCATAAAGTTTCATATTGAAAATTATAGTGCTGTAACGATTGCCATGTTTGTGCAAACTAATCACCTGCAGACCTGGCTAGTGTGAGAGACAAGAAAAGAACAGGAAACAGGAAAACAAAATGACATATTTTACTTGCTACAGCTATCAAATTCTATTACTTTGAACACAGACATATATTGTTATATATGTCTCTATTTTGACGCATGATCACCAGTTTTCCCATCACATGGTTACTTTTTATTATTTAGTAACATTTTTACAACTTTCAGAACCTTTCCAAACATCCACATTATTTTTTCAATATACTTCTAAACAACAGACAAGGAAGTCTTAAAATTCCATTTTGTGGCATACTTTATGTTCCTCGAAGACAAGGAAGAAAAGAAGACATGGTTATCATAATGTTATTCACACAGCATGGGACCAAAACGATAATAAAAATACTATAATATTGTATGAGTCACAAAGGTCAACAAGCTCGAAAATGAATATCTTAGGACTTTTTTTATAACGGGTGGGGAAGCGTTGCGAAAATAGTAGTATATATTAAAGTTCTCTCCCATCCTCCAGTACGAAGATATGTTGAAATTTCTCTTCCATCCTCCAGTAAACAGATGCGTTGAAAAAATGATTTTCAGAAATTTTGTTTATGACATCAATAAACAAATTACAGGGTACGCCTATAATATTAGGGTGTTTCGTGTAAGCTGTATCGAACAAGGAGATATAATCGTGATAAGCAATATCGAACAAGAAGATATAATCGTGATAAGCTATATCGAACAAGAAATTATAATCGTGATAAGCTATATCGAACAAGAAGATATAATCGTGATAAGCTATATCGAACAAGGAGATATAATCTTGATAAGCTATATCGAACAAGGAGATATAATCGTGATAAGCTATATCGAACAAGGAGATATAATCGTGATAAGCTATATCGAACAAGGAGATATAATCGTGATAAGCAAACCATATAATATGAATAAATGGAAGCCAAATATCAAAGTTTCTCCTGAAAAAGAGAAGTCGATGACTTTCATGACCTACCATTAATGTTATTAGAGGCAAACAACAACAGCAACAACAACAACAACAATAACAATCAGACAAATATATAAACAAAAAGAAACACGAACATATTAAAACAAACATCTGTTAAAATGGATTTCATATCTTAAATAACTCTTTCATTTGTATAATGCTTTACGTCAAATTATATCCTATTGCTTTTGGATTATTATTATTATAATTATTATTATTATTATTATTACGTGAATGAAACTCCTATCATCTACGATGCGGAATAAATGGAAGGACAAAGTAAAATGTGTCTTTGCTCTTGTATTCATATTTTTCGCCCACACTCATTTGCCAAAACAAAAAAAGAAAAACATATACATTAATGGCACCCAAAAAAATCGAATAGTATATAGATTTATTGCTTTAAATACAAATGAGCTGACTTCCTAATTTGAATCAAATTGAAATAAAGTTTCTGAGTTCAAAAAATTAAAAGTTGCTATATACTGTCTATGTTGAGTCTACTTTGTGGAACTTGCCTTTTTATGCTTCCACACAGTAGCCCGTGTGATGCAACACTGTGTAATCACTCAAACTTTGCTTGACTCTCCGAATGGTCGCAAGCAGTGGTTTAGCAAGAAATTCTGCCCCCCCCCCCCCCCCATCCAGCAAAACTTAATTCTGGGGCCCCCTCCCAATGCAATTTCGCATGTTTGCTTGGAATTTTGGACGCCCATTTGGGCCTGGGCGCCCTCTGCAGTTGCGGGGGTTGCTTTGGCGGTTGCTGTGCCAATGGTCACAGGTAAAGAGACAAGAAGTGCTAAAAGGTTAATTGACGTGATGAAGCTACTAATAGCGAACGCGCATATATCACAATTATATCGCATATATCACAATTATATCGCAAAATTTGATAGCCTGATATGTTTGGGAATGAAAGATTTGCTGTGCATTATTACACGCATGTTCGCACAATCACGTAGTGGAACTAATATACCGTACATCTTTGCCTGTTTGTAATGAAAATTGTTGGGGAAACAACGTAATACCGTGTGTACTCGTATATAAATTGGGTCCAAGTGAAAACTTCATAGACCCAGATCTGCCGTCGCATAATACGCCGGCGGATCTGGATCTATGCGGTTTGTTAGGAGTCTATGATTACACAGAGTTTTTTCGGTTCATACTTCAGAGAACGTAAAAAAAAAATTAAACTGCTCAATCCTTATAATAAAATTTTACATCTAATAAAGACAAAATATTTCAAATTCTTTTTAAAAGTGTATTATATAGACCATTCTAACCTCGTCTAGCCGTGTGTAAATACATGCACAATAACAATCAGAAGACGCAGCAAGTTCCCTGACAAAATGGCACAAACTCACCCTTTGTTATTAAATCATTATATGAGCAGACTCCATTAAACTATATAGTCCAAGTATCCAAAGTGAAATTCATGGTAGAGAAATATTCATATGATTAAACTGCAGCATTAGTTTCGATTCGTTTAATTACTTCTACCCTTATTTCCCGATGTCTACATTGGGGAGTAGCGCCGACTTGTGTTAGCTAGTATACAACATTCTCTGTTAAAGAAAAGAGGTTTTATTCCTTATTGCAATACTGTCTATAGTTTACTGGAAATCACAAATATGTGTATTTAACAGGATTTTGTTTCTTCGGAGACACAGAAATAGTGGGGTGGGGGGAGAGTCGCCATACCTCATCAATGCAAGAAGTGATCACAACACTCAAAATTAAATTAATTCGTGTTCATAAAAACGGACAGCAAATCTTTTTTAAAACTAAGGCCCAGGGGGAGGGGGGGGGGGTTAACGGCTGCATGTGATTACTATCAATGAAGAATCGTTTCTGAAACAAACAAAGAAGCAGTTGTTGACAAATGAAGGGGCCTCATACAATGTAGACCTATGTATTTTTGATCGACAACATCTATAGAAATGTGTTTGTATATATGTAACGGGGTGTGTGTGTGTGTGTGGGGGGGGGTGACAGAGACTGAGAGACACAGAGATAGAGAGACCCTGAGCCCTTAGATTGCAAGTCTGCACACTCAAAAATAGCATGACTTACTTTTTAATACATCAGTTCGATTCAACCGGTTAGTGTTTTACTTCTTTGCTGCATCTGGGTCTATCCATATTAAATTCCTACAAGAAACACTCTTATCATCTCTATAAATCTCAACACTAGCTTAAGTCTCAGTTGATTCACACACACACAGACATACACACACAGACACACACACGCAAACACACACACACCACAACTTTTCTACGACAGTCAACGCCAGCTTCACTGTTTTCATTTGTAAGAATACTTAAGTCCTAACTATTAGAATCTACAACAAGTTATTTATTTAAATTGGAATTACAAATGAAGAGAATATTAAGTTCTTTCAGTCTCTTGTTCAGGTCCCAATTTCATTAAAAACATGAAAAAGTTGTGTTTAATGTAACTCATTATTGATTTGCATGTTCAAAGAATGGTAATGAAATTTGTATCATAGGTATATTAGGTTTTGAAGAAATGTAACGGTATGGGTATGAATAGGGTATGTGTAATTCATGAGAAAGTTTTAATGAAGAAATGTAACGGTATGGGTATGAATAGGGTATGTGTAATTCATGAGAAAGTTTTAATGAAGAAATGTAACGGTATGGGTATGAATAGGGTATGTGTAATTCATGAGAAAGTTTTAATGAAGAAATGTAACGGTATGGGTATGAATAGGGTATGTGTAATTCATGAGAAAGTTTTAATGAAGAAATGTAACGGTATGGATATGAGTAGTGTATGTGTAATTCATGAGAAAGTTTTAATAAAAAAATGTAACGGTATGGGAATGAATAGGGTATGTGTAATTCATGAGAAAGTTTTACTAAAGAAATGTAACGGTATGGGTATGAATAGGGTATGTGTAATTCATGAGAAAGTTTTAATAAAGAAATGTAACGGTATGGGTATGAATAGGGTATGTGTAATTCATGAGAAAGTTTTAATAAAGAAATGTAACGGTATGGATATGAGTAGGGTATGTGTAATTCATGAGAAAGTTTTAATAAAGAAATGTAACGGTATGGGAATGAATAGGGTATGTGTAATTCATGAGAAAGTTTTACTAAAGAAATGTAACGGTATGGGTATGAATAGGGTATGTGTAATTCATGAGAAAGTTTTAATAAAGAAATGTAACGGTATGGGTATGAATAGGGTATATGTAATTCATGAGCAAGTTTTACTAAAGAAATGTAACGGTATGGGCATGAATAGGGTATGTGTAATTCATGAGAAAGTTTTAATAAAGAAATGTAACGGTATGGATATGAGTAGGGTATGTGTAATTCATGAGAAAGTTTTAATGAAGAACGTGAAGAAAGAACATGCAGTAGATCAATCTCATTTGCAAACTCGCTCTTTAAAAAGTCACAAATGGCAATCAATTTAAATTTGAAAATGCCATATTAAAATACGAAATGATAAAATAAATTTTTCATTGACTATTGTGTCATTTCGTCACCTCAAAGAATGAACGGAATAATCAATTAGGGCTGATCCCAAACCTTGGTCAGCTACCTTGATTTGACTCTGGGCAAGGCACTTTAATCTCACTGTCTTGGCACTAAATAGTCTTTAATGTTAGGATGTACCATTACACATCAATCAATCAATCAATCAATTGGTTTAGAACGAATATGATGAACATAAAAATACCGTCCAATGAAAAATGTCTCCAGAGACACAACTATTTTGATCAAAGGTTGTCGTATGCACCATGTCATTGACTAGTATGTTAGACGCCCTGTCGTAAACAGAAAAGAAACAAACCATCAAGCAATGAAACAGAAACTGTAACATGAGATTACCCTAAGACTTCAAAATCAGCTAGTATAAGATTACCTCAAGACCGAGCGAGAAAACAGGTCGTTGTTTCCATTATTTACAAGGACATCGAGATAACGGTCGTTACCAATTGAAGGGTTCTTAAACGTGCTAGTACCACAAATAAATTTCCTGTAATCAAACTAAGGACCTCACATTCAAGGGACTCTAATTGCACACTTGTGTTGTTTTTTTGTCTTTTCTTTTTTTTTTTCTTTCTTTTTTTTTTTTTTTTTTTTTTTCTTGCTTCACATTGGTAGCATTTATCAGAACACAATTCTAAGCCGTAGATCGGTATTTTATGCCACGTCCTCCAAAACATGACCCAAACACCTTACACACAAAATTATTCCTATCTAAAATTACTAAACACTTAATCAGTGCTACCATAAAGTCTCATGAATTCGGTACATTATGACGACTGCACCTAGTAATTAGCTGATAACTCGGTTTGTGAAATACCTTCCCAACACCAGTTCCACATAATCAAACAAATAATCGCTAAAATTTAACAAATCTATAAACTGAGATGTAAATACAAATATAGCACATACCCTAGGTTTTGTAACAATATTCCAACCACCCCATAATACAAAATTCAGATAAACGGGAAAATTATTTCGTATTATTTGGGTTTTGTGATAAACAACTATGTTATTTTTGTGAGAAAGCAGTCAGAAAAAAAAGAAGAAAAACAAACAATCTAATAATAACCCTTTAAAAGATACAACATGGTGAATTTTAATCGATATCAATGAGTTTATCGCTGGCAAAATTATTACTGTGCAATATCAGAATTGTAACGAAACTGTCGATTCAACAAGGTAGAATTCTATTAAGAATCGAAATCTGAATCATGAAACAAAACAAAACAAAAACTGTTTATGTTCATCCTGCTATCTGTTGCATTTTGGTAAGGTAATTAAAGTTATTGTCGATAACAGACCGGGATTCATTGCAATGACAAATTTACATTTTCCACAAACACATTGACATTTAAATCGATAGAGAAATCTCTGTATGTCCCTGTCTGTCTGTCTGTCTGTCTGTCTCACTCTCTGTCTGTCTGTCTGTCTCTCTCTGTCTGTGTCTGTCTGTCTCTGTGTCTGTCTGTTTCTCTCTCTCTGTCATTCTCTCTCTGTCTGTCTCTCTCTCTGTCTGTCTCTGTCTGTCTCTCTCTGTCTCTGTCTGTCTCTCTCTCTCTCTCTCTCTCTCTCTCTTGACAAGCTGAAACTGAGAGTTTAATTTTTATTGCCAGAAACAAAGGTTGATAGGCATGAAAGAGGGACACAGACAAACAAGGAGAGAGAGAGAGCATGTTTTTTTTAACAAAGCACCTTCTAATTGCTTATTTAATAATTAGACGCTCGTCTCTTTTAGTACGAGTGACCCATAGGGCAATTGTACTGGCAATGTTGTATTCAATTTTGAAGAAGAAAAAAAAGTACAATTTTAGGTCGGTGTTCATGTTAGTTAACCATCATAGAGCGTTACAACGGACAGAACTTTGCTTCGTACGCTGAAAACAGCTCTCTCTCTAGTCTTAGTCTTTATCATGAACGCTAACGTATTCGGATTCACCGGACATTTTGTCGGAAGCTCGAAGCTACTTTAAGTTAATGATCAATTTACCCTCTCTATCTCCGATTTAGTGAACGTTCATTATTACCTAAAGAATAAATTGCAACTCTTAATGTAAGAATTTTTTTAATAACCCAACGTATTATATTAAGTCTTGAAACAGTGCTTGCTGAAACCATCTTATTATTATAAATGAGCATGTGATTTAAAAATGTGACAAATTGTTCTGTCCATGTCAGTGGCGGCGTGAGGGGGGTCGGGGGAATTGCCCCCAGGCGCCAAGCGAAGGGACTCTTCACAACACTTATATTTAGATGGGGGTGGGGTGGAGATTGACAACTGACATAAAAACTGTTCTCTGTGGCAAAGTAGGAACGCCACTAAAGAACGTTGCACCCCCGGGCACCTCGTTAGGGGCGCTACTAAAGAACATTGCCCCGGATGCCTCAAACCCTCGCGCCGCCACTGGTCCATGTGACTGGTGGGGTATATTTAATGTTTTCTAAACGGATTTAAGTAAATTTTGACGCAAATTTACCAATTCCCGACAATTTTATGGAAGAGATTATTCGATGAGTAATAATTCACACGGGGTTTTAATTTTACAGCGCCCAACATTTGAGATCTTTCTGAGCAGATAGCGTATGGATTATAAGGTATAGTAAAATTAAATCATTTTTAGGTACTTAATAGTGTTCGCGTTTAAATCTTAACTGTGATACGAACTTGATTACGACGTATGATTGACATGACCCAGACATGAAGGTAATCATTAGTTTTGCATGTGGACGGTTTAAACCTTTTACATGCGCAAGATTTAAACACTCCTAGCTGCTGCGCTTGTAATCTAGAAATAAATATTTAAAACATTTCAATCTGTGCACGATGCAAATCTACTTCAATCATCAACGATACATTGAAATTTATTATTTTAGATTAAAAGCTCTCTTATCTACAGATCTTTGGTTCTTACGCCATTAGATATGTTTTTAGATATAAGTCAATTATGATAGCACTTTTAAGGAGTAGGGCACTTTGGTAGAAAGATTAGTATGAGAATGGGAGTTCAGACTCCAAAAAGTTAATAAAGCGTACCCTCAAAGTTTGTATTCAATATTTAGTAAAGAATAAAAACCTGAAAGGTAACCTTTATTCACGTTTTTGAGCTCTGAACTCCCATTCTCATGCTAAATTTTCCACCAAAGAGCCCACCCCACCCCCATCCCACCCCCACCCCACCCCCACCACCACTCCCCTTTATGTTTGCTATCAGAAATTGGCTTATATCTGCCTTTCCTTTAGTTTTCTTATGAATACTCGTCTAATTTATTTATTTTCATCTTATAAATACAAACTTGCGGGACTATCGAACAAGGCGTAAAACCGTTAGACTGGTTTCTTGTTTCAGTAATTTTGTTGAGGTAATCTGAAACGCAAAGCTCTAACAAAGTGGGATTATAATATTTATTTCGTGCCGCATATGTTCAATTACCAGTGGCCAAGGGTATTTTTTAAACATCAAGCTATTAATAGAAGTGTCATAAAATTTTAGGATTCAAATCAATATAAAACAGTTTGGTTTGGTTTGGTGTTTTACGGCACGATACAAGTTAATTATTTAGTGCAGAGGCTATGGGAGTAGGTGTCTTGTCAAAGAACACACCACGGTAGCCAGCTCAGACTGATCCGACGGTAGGATTCCAACCCGCACCCTTTCAGTAGCGTGTCCGGCACGCTAACCACTGAACCGTCTCGACTCCTCCTAAAACAGCGTGGAATGAAAGATACTTGAATGCGCTATTTAGAGGTAGCTCATGGGTTCCTGAATCAGCAACTGAGAGATATCGAAAGCAGTGTTATTTGCGATATGAAAGAAGTCTCATTGACTCAATTCTTTCATTTTATGATATTGTAATGGTTTAGAAATCAGGATATATTTCATCCCATCTCATGACAAAACACTTTCCTATCTGTAAGATATGCCTGCAGTTACTAATCGCTGATACTTTGCTGTGAAGCGTTCCTTCAATGTCTTAACGTCACTTCTGATGAAATTTCTTACATCACAGGCCACAGATTCATAGAATTTATTACATCACAGGCCACAGATTCATAGAATTTTTTACATCACAGGCCACAGATTCAAAGAATTTCTTACATTTTCTTCCTCATACTGAGATTGCTAAATATTTTTAATTGCTTGATTTTCAACTTTGACTGTTTCACTTAACATTCAACAGGATCAAGGATTAAGACAAAAGTTTTATACTTAAAATAATTATTGCTTGTTATTTCCTGGAAAGAGTCATATTATACATTTGGGGATGAATTGAGAAATTTCTAAAAACAAATATTTCTCTGAACACAGAAATAAAATAGCGTGAGTCAATGAAAAACAGTCAGTTCAGCTTATGTTACATGATCCTATGTTTTAATTGTATGGAACTATATTTGCGTTTGGATTATATTGACCTCAGATACTAACATGACCTGTCTTTGGGGAACAATTCCATATATTCTTACTTTTCGCTGGTTATTAATTTCATTGGCATCATTCATGGAAAAAAACCTTTGGAATACATTTGCTAATGTGATGGCAGTATATCTTGCATTTCATATTTGTCTCTTCGATATTTATCTTTTTTTATATCTCTCCATATTGTAATAGCCATTAGCATATAATACAGCGTATCAAATTCAGCTCCGATATTTAACGGCTTCATATATGGGATTCATTTACAAAATTATCAAACATTATTTTAAAAATATAATATATTATCAGAATATTTTTATGAAGAAAAAAAATATATGACGGTCTCGTGTACATTATATCAAATTTTTTATTCATATTTCGTGTGTTAGGTTTTCTACTAAATAATACAAGTTATGTGTCTGCAACAACAACTGTATTAGGTTTATATTTAAAACTCTACAAAATGCAACACCTCAAATTTGTCTGCTTGTTTGTTTGTTTTTCAACTAGCGAAAGCGTTCACTCGAGTTCAAATGCGCGGCAAACCTAAACTTGATCGGGTTTATGCCACAATAAATCTATGAGCGAAGTTTGACTTTCTATGCCTTAAGCTCCCCCCTCCACACTTTTCAAAATGCATTCCATGACGGTCTTTAAGAAAATACTTAACTATTTTGTCATCAGAGAAAATAATCACACAAAAGCATGACAAAAACTGAGGACAAACCTAAAAATCCATCCAAGGTAATAATAAATTGTTGTGCTATATAAATGATCTCATGCGGCAAAAGAGAATGTGTGTGTGTGTGTGTGTGTGTGTGTGTGTGTGTGTGTGTGTGTGTGTGTGTGTGTGTGTGCCTGGACTGAAAAATCAGTGTTTAAACAATGTTTTTTGAGAATATATTAATCGTAAAGGATGAGATGAAATGGGTTTAAAGACAGCAAAGTGGCACAATTAATATCCATTAAGAACCTTGTAATTGCTGCTTCTCATTTCATTTTTCCAGTCTGATTGCATACTTGATATACATTAGTCAGGTTTTAATCTGTGCCCAATAAGATCAAATTGTTTCGCTGATTAGAAATGTCGGGAAAACAGTTTCAAAATTATGTTAGAACGAAGTCATAAACATATTGTTTTACGTGTAGTGGGCTTTTTTCTTTCAAGGATACAGTGACCAATATCACTTAACACTAAATGCAAGCTTACGGAAAAGAAGGTGAATTATCTTCTCGGTCAACTGATTTAAATGAATGTCAAACCATGTATAAAAACAAATCCGGAAATATAAGATGGCATGCTTAAAATGTTGAGTTTTCAAACTGACTGGTTGGGCTAGTACGGTTATGTCGTACATGAGCAGTGGGGTTGGTCGGCAAATCTAAGTTATCTACCCGTAGCATAAGAAGTTTGCAAAATCTAAGTTTTTGTTTGAACTCGCGGTGCTCCAGGTCGTAAACAAATTAACCTCTCTACAGCTGATTGACATTGATATGTGATAAATCACGTGTCAAGCTTCGCCTCTCAGTAACTCTTTCCGGTAGTTACCAAAACAAACCAGCCAATCAGATTTCGATACAGAGCAGCTTTCCTCGATGACAGCTAGATTTAGACTGAATCCAAGAGAATTTTCCTCCCTTTTAGTAGAATCTCGGCCATGATTTCTAGGATTTTCCTCGATAAAGGGTTGTGAAAAAAATGTATGATGTAACATTTTTTGGATGCCAAATTATTAGAGAACTTGAATTATGCACGAGATATTACAGTTAGATATATATTACATGTTTTCATGACAAAGTACTTCCAGCAATAATTAGTGTGTATATATATATATATATATATATATATATATATATATATATATATATATAAAGTCAACTCAAGCTATGCACACGTACTTATCCTATCATTGGTGTTCAATCTTCATCAATTTTAACGAAAGTAATGGATTTAAGCATGTTGTAGAAAGGCTAGCACATGTTCATGTAACACATAAATTGAATTACTCCTGATGTTTTTGTTCCTGAAACAATGCAAATAAACAATGCAAATTAGGAGTTATTACCTGTTTTTAGGCTCTAAAAACATTCAAAGCAGACAGTTTTCCTGAGAGCATTCAATCTGGCAGTCTTGGGTAATAAAATTGACTACTTCCAAATCCAACATTTTCAGATAAGAAAAACATTTTAAAAATTGTCACTTAAAAATGTCGGTTAATAGCAAAGAGATTCGAGTAATTTGTATTTTGGATTTCCCTCCGTTTAGGCACTTTGCGAATTAGGTAGCAAATTCGATTTCAAAAAGTCAAATGGACAAAGATCTACGATGAATAATAATGTAACTCTTTCACACATTGCTAGTGAGTATGGCTCTATTGACGTTTAATTATCCTGCTTGAAAAATTGTCCTCATGAGCAAAGCGTTGTTAAAGAGAAAACAAATCTAGAAATCACTATATCTAGCTATAGACTAACGGGTTAGTACCATGGCTATAGACTAATGGGTTAGTACCATGGACACATATGCTACTTTATCTGTTTTAATACATGCCATTATGAACCCTGTCGGAATTAGTGAAACTTTATCACAAATCTGACGCTACGCTGCATCAGCCGTTGGAACTCGTGTCGATAATACTGGCATTTTTGGGAGAATTCCTAAAGGATTCAATGTTTTACACTTAAGGCTTGTTTCTAAGTGACGAAGACATTATTCCATACAAAAATAGTAATTTAATACTGTGTTATAACTTCCATATCCCTGTCGAGAAATATTTACCACAAAATATGTGTTTTCTGCCAGAAGAGGTATATAAACAGAACATACATAAACTATACTTTATAGAACAGTAGTCTCAGTAGCGGCGCGAGGGTTTGACGCCCCTGGGGGCAATGTTCTTTAATGCATTTTCGGGCAATACATGCAGTTACATTTGAATGGAGTTACTGTAATTTTGTGTGCCGAGTCACACATGTTTACTTTGTCATCCTACGAAAGAAGCCAGAACTCAGTAGCATTTCTTTTAGGCTTGAATACAAATTTCTACTGAATGCAGGTAACATTCGCCACTGTTCAGCAAATCTCTAAGATAAATTACAGAGGATATATTAATAATTTGGGTTTACAAAAGGATATAATAACAGCTAATTGACTCGATTATTGTTGTGATACCAATAGCTTTTATTGGTGGAGACGGCTTATATATTTTGAATAAATTGGGCAGAGAGAAACATTTAAGATAACGTCTTTTGTGTCTTACTTTATAAAAGAAATTTGAATTGAGCTTTTCACTTATAAAAAAAGCAATTATATATATATATATATATATATATATATATATATGTGTGTGTGTGTGTGTGTGTGTGTGTGTGTGTGTGTGTGTGTGTGATATCTGAGCGTATACAAACGTTGATTGTTGTATATGGAATGGTGAAAGCTGATTTTTATTGCACTTTGGAATTCCTGACCTTAAATGCACACTGACAAATATATAATGAATCAGTCCTAACTATCAAAATGTATTACAGAGAACAATTTAAATGTACTGTATCCACAGAATCTATCTAGCATATATATATGTGTGTGTGTGTGTGTGTGTCTTTTTCGTCTGTTATTATCTTCTTTTTTCTTAATTTAGACCTCATTATTATTCAGGATTGTTTTGCTTCTCTGTGCCAAATTGGTAATATTTATTGTTCTACACGTGTCACTCTTTGTGTGTATTTGTGTGTTTTCTTTATTGTTCTACACGTGTCACTCTTTGTGTGTATTTGTGTGTTTTCTTTATTGTTCCTGAAAGAAATCCTAGAAAAACTTCGTTATTTTCCCAGCGAAGTTTAGTAACTTTTGTATATATATAATGCCTGCATTTAAAGGTTACTTGCCTGTACTGTACGGCTTAGACATTTTCTGATTAAAACTATTCAGTCTTTTACCATACTGCACATCGGGAGCAAAGTGCAAACGAAAAGCAAAAATTATCAAAGCTTTCACAATTGTTAAGCACCACTGAGCTTGATACGAGCCCTAGATTAATATTAAAGTCGGTGGGGGTGGCTGATAAAAACCATTTATAAAAATCATTTCTTCCACTTTTTCATTTGAGAAACTTTTACTGGCAATTTTCATGTTCTATAAAGAAATGGCTTAGAAAACAACTTCGCTTGTTTGCAAGCCGATATATCCTAACCAAAATCAAATCTAGCTGACCGGTCTTTTGTCTCAGTAATTTCAGCCGGTGTACACTGAAATACAAGCAAACAGTATTGAATGAAAAATGTTGACTCTACGCCGAGCAGATTTTATCGTACCACAGTTTCATGCCTCGTGTCCAGTTTCAAAGAATTACTATCGGCTATTATTTGCCATGCGAGTTTTATAAAGGTAACTAATTATAAATATGAACGAAAATAAGTAGAACTGAAAAAGAATGCATGGTTTTTTGAAATAGTTGCAATGTGACTGGCTTGGTCATTAGAGCAAATTACAATCTTAATTTACCGTGGAAAGCAATCAAATTTAATCGATGTCAATTTGGATCGAATTTCTACATTGCGCCATAACATAAATGAACTTTATTTGCATTTAGCCAATTGGCCATCAGCAAGTATATACAAATAAATTTAAGTTTGTTAAAAACATTGATGGTGACACGTTTAATACATAAAGAATAATAAGTCTATCGAATTTACAAACATTCAATAAATACTAAGATATATACTTACGTATGCATACCCACATTCACAAACACACTCATACATCACATGCGTGCGCTTAAATACAAGCTCCTTCGGGAGAAGACATAAAAAGTATTATCAATATATAAGTAGTATTCACAATGCTTTTCTTATTAGTATTATAAGAACATTACACATGAAATATGAGAGATAGTAATGCACGTATTAATCAATGAAATGGAGATGAGACGAAGAGAATATATATTTATATATATATATATATATATATATATATATATATATATATATATATATATAATAATAATAATAATAATAACTAATAACTAACTAATTAAATCAAGTAATTTTAAGTCGCATTCATCATATTATTACGTTCCATTAGTGCTCTATGTATATAATTTCCCAGATTTTTAACCTCGGTAGTTTTAGTGGAACTGAGTAATTTAATAAATTTCAACATACTTAGTCCTTTCCAAAAATAAGAGTTTATATACTTCTTTCTTAGCGGCAAATAACATTGGCATTCTAAAACAAAGTGATACTCATCTTCCAGCACGTTACTAAAAATACAAATTCTTTGATTTAGTGGGGTGCAATGTGGTCTCTTCCATCTCCCTGATTCAACATGTAAAGTATGGACAGACAGTCTTATTTTTGAAAGCGATTTTCTTAATTATGTCACTCTTACTATATCTAAATACTCCTTAGAGCCAAAATTTTGTGACAAATTTCTATATAATCTAGCTCTTGAAGATTCTCTGATTCTTGGTTGCCAATTTTGAATAAAATGGTCAGATAGCCGTTGTTTAACTAAGGCTAAGAAAACATTTATATTCCCAACAGCTTGATTTATCCACACTTCCCCCAGACCCAGACTATTTAATAAATTCCGGACTAACAATGCCCAATTATTCTTTCCAGGACGGTTTTCTATGTCAGTAAGCATTAGATTATATATTACCGATATATATTTTCTATTATCTGAAGAGATTATCTTAGTCCAGTATTTCAAGATGCGGTAATATCTATTGATCTGTAAGGGTGTCCTATCCAATTCACCATACACAAAATCATTTTGGGTAGATTTTTTAACCCTAAGAATATTTTTGCAAACATTTAAGTGCAACCTTTCAACAGCATTCCTTCAATGAACCCACATACGTCTGATCCAAAATTAAGAACTGGTGAAATATGTGTGTCAAAAATTTCACACTTTACCTTTGGGGGCATATTTCCAAACGTGTATAAATATTTATCCATTGCAAATAATGCTTTTGATGCCTGAGCACTTAAAGTTTGTTAAGCAAGTGCGAAAGAACCCTCTGTTGTAAAAACAATTCCAAGAAATACAAATTTGTTGACAACCTCTAATTGTAAGCCTTTATAGCTGAATGATGAATCATCTGCTATTCTTCCTCCCTTGCGGAAATAATAATACGGGCAATTTTCATGTTCTATAAAGAAATGGCCTTAAATGCACACTGACAAATATATAATGAATCAGTCCTAACTATCAAATAATTTTTGTTTTATTTGTATTAACTTTAAGGTGCCACTTATCACAATATGTACTCAAAGCACTTAGTCCCTTTTGCAGACCCTGTTGTGACTCTGAAAGTATTACTAGATCATCTGCGTATACAATCATAAACAGTTGTAGCATACCTAATTCAGCACCTTGAACACCACTGTTAATAAATAAATCGTTATTTAGCATATTTTGGCAATCGGAACGATGAATAGACCAAATTTTTGTTTTCGAATTGCTTGAAATGAGCTATTTACAATCACTCATGCATGTCTGAATAACGGGGGGAGGGGGAGATTCATATACAAGAGTTGAATAATGGAAGAAAGAAAGACGAAATAATTGAAAAACGGTCTTAAAATGTGTAAACTACATGTCTAGTCTGCGTTGCTGTCAGACCAATATAGTTCTACAATAATAATCAAAGATGTGATGATCATGTCTATCGCACAGAGATCCAAAATTGTTTTGACCTAATTCCAAAGGAAGGAAACCATGCATGGCGAAAATCAAAGCCATCTACAATATGTACTAAAGAAATTATATCCAAGAGATATAATAATAATAATAATAATAATAATAATAATAATTCATGTAAAGAGTTACGGAATATATACTTGGATAAACAGTATCGCAAGAACTGCGTACGGGTGATAAACTGATGCCTGACTGGAATTTTGATAAGACTGTATTTGGAAGGTTAGATTTTTTCATTAAGCAAGCTTCTCCGTGAGTTTTCAATTGCAGTATCCAGTACCGTTCCTCAAGTGTGCGTTCTATAGCGGCCCACCCTGGGTTAGATTCAATCGGTAGCATCTCAAGGGACTCGCTGAATGCCAAATTGAATTGTAGTGGTTGGCGAGTTTCGCGTTGATTTTGTTGCGAATGTGGCTCGTGTGGTTTATTCATTCGTTTTCTAAAATCAATGGTTTTGCCAAAATATTGAGTGACACAGATTTTGCATGTCAGAAGAGTAATTACATCTGTGTTTCGACGTCCTAACTACTAACTGATAGTAAAACTCCTGTCGTCGAACATTTTGAACGATTAGGTTTCTGGCATATGTTTGCAAATTTGGCAGCGCTTGTCTTGCAGCAGTATGTGCCTGAATCTGTAATCTTGTTTGAAGTTACCTTGGCTTTTACCAGAGGGTCCTTGAGAATTTTAGGTCTACAGTACGCAACCATTGGAACGTTTTAAAATATGCCCTTCGAACGTTCGGAATATTCGATCTGGTGCCAATTCTTCTGAATTATCTGTTGTAAGTTTGGGGCATTGGGGTGGAAAGTAACCACGAAGAGGTCGCGCTTGTTGGTTTGCTTGGCTTTTATGTTTCAAGAGGGTTCCTCTGTCGAGGAGTCTAGGATTGTTAATAGCCTCATCAATGTATCTCCTTCTGTATTCATTCCTTCTAGGGTACTCCTTGAGCTCTAGTAATCTCTTTTCAAAGCTAGCCGGATTAGAGCATATGCGTTTGGTCTGAGTGCACAGGCCGTAAGGAAGATATTTGTATTACGTGCTTGGGGCGGCACCTGGTCTGGAGCAGATACTGGTGAGAGTCCGTTGGTTTGCAATACAGGCCAGTTTGTATATACCCCACCAGGAAGGTAGATTGAGAATCCAAGAAGACCTAGGACCTGTTTGATGACTCAGACGTAAATTTAATCGTAGGATGGAAGTTATTGGTGAATTATAACAATATTTTGAAATTGTCACCCGTTTCGATCCATTTTGATTCTATGTACATGTATGTATGTATGTATGTATGTATGTATGTATGTATGTATGTATGTATGTATGTATGTATGTATGTATGTATGTATGTATGTATAATATACTGTAAAAACTGAAAACTATATTTGGAATTGATACAAAATCTCTACTCAACCCATTGATGGCTCAAAATCTGTATATACGTAACCAAATTCTACATTCGAAACTTCGCTCTTTTGAATGGTACCTGGTATTCCAAAGCAGATGATTGGGATATCAAAACACCCCAACCCCCAACCCTACCCTCACCCCCACTTTAGGCGCCTGCTGTATATTTTTAGTGTGTCAGACGTAGTAAAAAAAACAACAAATACATTATTATTTATAAATCGGGGTAGAGGCACATTTCCATCTTGGAAGGCTTAATAGAAAACGAAGGCTATTGTTATAACCAATAACAAATTTTTTTTTATACATTCACTAACCTTTGTCCATATAGGTGCGCAATAAATTGTGCAGCAATAAGATTTGAATACTCTAATTTTGATATTCAAAGAACAATTTCTAAATGTACGTAAAACCTTGTGTCTTAGAGTACACATAAATCTGTAATGTCTCATTATATCTTCATCCTCTGACATATTAGGTTTGAAAATATGACCCAAATAAGTATAACTGTTGACATATGCATGAGCATGACTGTCAAGAAGTACAGAAGAAGTAGATGGTAATTTGAAAAATGTTGACCGAAAAGCCATGCATATCGTCTTTTGTTTATTATATATATATATATATATATATATATATATATATATATATATATATATATATATATATATATATATATATATATATATATATATATCTCAAATGCGTAATGTTCACATAATCGTTAATAATTTCCTTAAACCTGCAATAGAAGGACTTATCAATGACATATCGTCAGCATAACTAAAAAAATTAAGAAACAAAGCATTTCGTAGCAAATGTAATCCCACTTAACATT
Source organism: Margaritifera margaritifera (assembly GCA_029931535.1). Classification (NCBI taxonomy): domain Eukaryota; kingdom Metazoa; phylum Mollusca; class Bivalvia; order Unionida; family Margaritiferidae; genus Margaritifera; species Margaritifera margaritifera. The sequence continues at coordinate 1,351,256 of JAQPZY010001171.1, forward strand.
GACCCAACTTACAGTTTAAATCTTCTATGTATATATTAAATAACAAAGGCGAAAGAACACCTCTCTGCCTCCATCCTTTGGTTACATGGAAGAAATTGGATACTGCGCCTCCCCAATGCATATAGTACAACTGTTTGCCATGCCAGTTAAACAGGGCATTAACTATATAGACGGGTATTTGATTGTCTGGTAACATTTTAAAAAGTGTATAATGATTTACCCTGTCAAACGAGTTACTAACGTCTAAAACAACAAACAAACACAGGACTACTGTGTTCTAAATAACAGTTGTTGAAAGTTTCTTTAAAAGCATAGAGCCATAAGTATGTTGAGTGTTGTTTCTTAAAACCAAACAGATTAGCAAAAACTTCACATCGTTGTAGTACAATACATTCAAATATTTTCGAAGTAATTGTCGTGAGAACTATATGTTTAAAATTAGATTTGTCTGCCAGGTATCCAATTTTACTTTTGAATAGAGAGATAATTTTAACTTTTGTGAAGTTATGTATAAACATACAATTAAATAAAATTGTTAAAAGAACATGAAGTATATTATCTATTATTTCATTGATTGATGATAAAGCAAGATTGGTGTTGACACTACAGAAAACATTTAACAATGGTGTTATTGTGCGCGACAAGGACCAGTAAATTTCGTAATTCATTCTTACGTTGATTATTTATACATACAGCATCACGTAAATAGTGTAAATAAATGAATGATATAGCTATAATTATCAGCTGTTCAGACTATGCCAACAACTTTACAACTTATAGGACAAACTATATTTCGCCTTAAATATCTCGTCTTTGAGCTAATTTCGGGCAACGTTAGAGTTTAGGATCAAGAAAGCAACTATTTTGATATTTTCTTCGAAGAAAACCATGTTAACGGTTATAAAATTGAAGTGTTTAAAGGTGGGCGCAAGAAGCAGTCTGACACAGGGCGGAACAGAGGTAAGCATGAAATATTATTCAAATATGGCCAGGTAAAGATAAAACGAATTAGGAAAAGAGGGAGTAACGTTATATCAAACATTTGGATCATAAGTAACAATTTCGTGTATACTAATACAATGATAACTAAGGAAATATAACTGTCGTGTCGATTGTATTTAGTAGAAAAAGCACCAAAAGTTTCAAAACGCTTGAATTTTATTCAAAATGCATATACTCTACCAAGTTTACCCAAGGTGTTTAAAACATCAGAAATTGTACTCCAGATCCCTTTACTGCATCAAGTTCACACCGAGTTCACACCTAACGAAAAACCCACAGGCTGTCATCGACCATAAGTCCATGCGGTCAAAGCAGAGAATACTTTCTCAAATAAAAGAGAGTAGAAATCACGCATTGCAAGTGCAAATGAAAACAGGCATCTTTAAATTTCAAGCTCAAAGTTTCAGCTTAGAAGAATATTTAAAAACCGAGAACGAAGAAGTTACAATTTATGAACATAGTAGTCTTATACTTGTAGGAACACCCTAGACATAGCTGTTGGAACACCCTACACATACCTGTAGGAACACCCTACACATACCTGTAGGAACACCCTACACATACCTGTAGGAACACCCTACACATACCTGTAGGAACACCCTACACATACCTGTAGGAACATCCTACACATACCTGTAGGAACACCCTACACATACCTGTAGGAACACCCTACACATACATGTAGGAACACCCTACACATAGCTGTTGGAACACCCTACACATACCTGTAGGAACACCCTACACATACCTGTAGGAACACCCTACACATAGCTGTTGGAACACCCTACACATACCTGTAGGAACACCCTACACATACCTGTTGGAATACCCTACACATACCTGTAGGAACACCCTACACATAGCTGTTGGAACACCCTACACATACCTGCAGGAACACCCTACACATACCTGTAGGAACACCCTACACATACCTGTAGGAATACCCTACACATACCTGTAGGAACACCCTACACATACCTGTAGGAACACCCTACACATACCTGTAGGAACACCCTACACATTAGATAAAACTTACAAGGCCACTTTCGATTGTAACTCCAGCCCCTTTATTCAGCATAAGACTTAAAAAAGTAAGAAACCGAAAGGCGACAAATTCTATATCGATAATTTAATTTTCACGTCATAAGTACCAACATTAAAAAGACATGCGCGTGCTGAGGTATATTTAATTCTGGCGCGGTGAATGGGTTTCGCATTGTAATCCCTGATACAATAAGGAAGTAAGTAAGTAAATAAATAGTGATTTTTTAAAGTGATATATGTTTTACACTGTACAAAGCCATGAAACCGTCTCATTAATACACTAATACCATGCGTTGTGTACTGAACATCTGGCCCAATGGACCTATAAGTCACTTTAAATATATAAACATATAAACGTTCAGTGACCAGAGCGAAACGACAGAAATATATATACATCATTACCTTGTCAAAATAGTAAATGTTTCCTTCTCAGGATATCATTGGCAAAATATTAGACACCTGTCTTGAGTTTTGCAAATAATGCTAAAATTTATGGAAAAAATATTTGGCAACACAGATATGTTTCGTGTACCTTGAATGAAAGTCTTGTATCAATGGTTAAGTTTCCTTGAATATCGAGAAAACGTGAAAGTCTAAAATGATATTTCTTTTTATCTCGATTATAGAAAAAGGATTTAAAATGGACATGTATATGTTCGACTATAGGATAAATGTTTCATCAAATAAGATAAACTGTGTAGGAAAATAAATCCAAAAGAAACTATTACATGAACGATTCTGGAAAGTAATCATATAAATTGTACACAAATTAAGTTTACCAGATAATTTAAACAAATTGAATGAAAACCACGAGTCTTCACATGACAAAACTGTCTTCTGATTCGTAAATATAATGTCTTTCCGTATCTACATTAAATTGAAAAATTGTCCATTACCTAAGATAGAAATAATTTGTACTTACCTGAGATGCTGGAAAATCATCATTGCCTAAAGGAATGTCGAGTGCGTTAACGTCGAGGCTACCATCATCTTTTACAGTGGCAGTGGATAACGTCATTATTGTAGCAAAACAAATTATCAGTACAATGTGTTTAGACTGTATCAAAACTGGTTCCATTCTTAAAAGAATTGTGTAGAAATGGTCTAGCTTGCAAAATTTTCCGTAAACGATATTACCCGAACCTTTCTTCAAACTTTGTTTCTGAAATTTAAGGAAAAGCTGCCAACGTCACTTGAAACGCATTCCCAAAATGTTGTGACCTTAGCGATTTCCGATGACAAGATCTTGTATGCAGGTATTGGCAAATCACTCAAATATATATTTATAAGGAGTTAGACGTAGGAGGGATTATTTGAACTAACTTTGATGCCACACAGTCACTTTTGACTTGTCTATTGATCAGTGGTGGGCTTTGCCTGTGATGGGCCTGGCCAATACAAATGGAGATAATGATTCAACCATAAGACCGTAGTAGGAAACGTGCAATTGGTCCCAGCCCTTCATACCTTCAAAAGAAAAAATAACTGGACTTAATCCCCAATACACGATGGCATCATTATACATCAGATTTCGTGCGCGTGGGATTTTGAACAACTTGGTTTTTGCGCTAATGTTTTTTGTTCACCACGCTGATCGCCTGTCTCATGTTTATGCATTGAGAAAATAGTTTTATTCCATTGTTGAAAAAGCACTCAACGGGATCCCATTACCACAGTGATAATGTGTTTGTTATATGCAACTAAAGACGTACAGTCGGAGTTTTCTAACGGCTTTTGCGTCATAAACTGAAAATAAAACTCTCGTTTCCGTCTTTAAGATAAAAATCATTTTGAGCAAATCACACTGCATATGAACATTCATTGTGAAGAGGTCATTATATACACAGGCATATTTAATGAAAATTGTAAAAGATATTTTCATGCAGTCATCTGCAATGGAAAATTTAGGTAATAAGAATACACTTAGATGAAATTAGGCAAGCAACTTTTATGCTAATCTCTTAATATGTAGCATATTTTAGTTAAAATATATTAGCTACAGTGATTATAGATTTGTAGGAATCTACAATGATTATAGATTTGTAGGGATCTACATTGATTATAGATTTGTAGTGATCTACAGTGATTATAGATTTCTATGGATCTACATTGATTATAGATTTGTAGTGATCTACAATGATTATAGATTTGTATTGATCTACAGTGATTATAGATTTGTAGGGATCTACAGTGATTATAGATTTGTAGGAATCTACAGTGATTATAGGTTTGTAGGGATCTACATTGATTATAGATTTGTAGGGATCTACAATGATTATGGATTTGTTGTGATCTACAATGATTATAGATTTGTAGGGATCTACATTGATTATAGATTTGTAGTGATCTACAGTGATTATAGATTTGTAGGGATCTACATTGATTATAGATTTGTAGTGATCAACAATGATTATAGATTTGTAGGGATCTAGAGTGATTATTGATTTGTAGTGATCTACAATGATTATAGATTTGTAGTGATCTACAATGATTATAGATTTGTAGGGATCTACAATGATTATAGATTAGTTGGGATCTACATTGATTATAGATTTGTATGGATCAGTTAGTTGCACACAGTTGCGCATATAACTGCATTTTTGACGAAAATTACTTTCCACGTTTGGAGTAGATGGAATTAACTTTGCGACTATAAGATAAAGTTTATCTTTGCTCTTAAACACGAAAATTACACCAAACTGTTGTGTAGATGATACAGCCAAAAGGACAAAACGCGGTAGATGCCCTAAGTGACATATAATTATGAATGAAAATATTAGAATTTAAATTGGTCAAATTTGTATGCATAGAGAGAAGTGCTGCCAAGGTAAATGTTCTCAAACATTTTTCTTTCTTTTTCTCAGAGTAAATTAAATAAACCAAATCCCACTGTCAATCTATGAACATCAAAAAGCGACTTATTTTCAATGAAGCAATGATGCTAACGAAGCTCTCATTCAACGATATAGCGTACAAACCGTACAAAGATTATTGCGTACAAAGATTATTGCGTACAAAGATTATAGCGTACATACCGGACAAAGATTATAGCTAAAATACAGTACAAAGATTAATGCATACAAAGATTATAGCGTACATACCGTACAAAGATTATTGCGTACAAAGATTATTGCGTAAATACCGTGCAAAGATTATTGCGTACAAAGATTATAGCGTACATACCGTACAAAGATTACTGCGTACAAAGATTATAGCGTACATACCGTACAAAGATTATTGCGTGCAAAGATTATTGCGTACAAAGATGCATTGCTTAGTATGATACCAATCATATGTCTCACTCTTCCGCTATTTTTTTGTGTATGTGATAAGGAGTATCCGTAATAACTATTTCTTGGAAATAAAGATGTACTATTTAGGGTACCTAGCATGGTAAAGTATTATGTCTGGTATTGTTGATAAAGATGTACTATTTAGGGTACCTAGCATGGTAAAGTATTATGTCTGGTATTGTTGTATCTGGATTTTACTATTGTTTATTGTATGTCCGGTGTCTGCCTCCATGTGGTTGATGCTTTGAAGTAGTGTATCTATCGGTGTGCGTCTTGGTGATCTTCCCAATAGGGCATACGGATAAATTAGCCCTTTTGGCCATTATTGTCTTGAATGTCTCGGCAAAATATTTATGTGGCTTTGCTTCCTCGGTAATTAAAACTGTATAACAAAAGAAGTATTGCGTTTTTCTACGGGAATGCTATCAAATCTCCTGCTGTCTATGATTAACAGGCTACCGTATGAACTCCATTATAACTCATTCCCAACTGCAAACTGCATAGTCCCAGATCTGCCGTCGCATAATGTGCCGGCAGATCTGGATCTATGCAGTTTGTAAGGACTAATCAGTAGAATAAACAACATAGACCCTGATCTGATGGCGCATTATGCGACGGCAGATCAGGGTCTATGTTGTTTGCATTTGAACTTAACTTATACGCGAGTATGTACGGTAATATATATTTCGTATTTTGTACGATTCTTTGCTAATATACAACTATATATGTAAAGCTAAATGTTTTATTTGTTCTTTTGCATTGTGCATTTTCAGGAAAAGGAAACATGGTAACAACTTTAAAACATGTAGACTCCTCATCAGTCATGGAAATTTTATGTTAAATGTCTCTATTAGATACGTAATAAAGATTACTGAAAATGAATTCCACTAAATTTCTCACATGTTTATGATGTAAAAGACGATAAACATTAAGGCAAAAAGTTAGCTAATTTAAACACATTTTAGCATGTGTCCTAAACGTAAATTACACTGTATCTATGGGAGATACGCATGAACGTACAGACACACACACACACACGTATATACAGAAAAACGTCGATTATCCATACCCATTGGGGATAGATTTCGCCCAGATAATATGTCGTCCAAATTGTTGAATTTTGGTCAATAAAATTTTTTTTAACAAAAATTAACTGGAATTTACCTGGATTAACTGGGTCTGATAATCGTAGGTTTGACAGTATGTGTATCAGTAATTAAGTAAATAATATTTTGTCGAAATGTTTCCATGCTTAAAGGCAGAAAAGGTAGAAACAATGAAACTATGTTAAGATATTTGAAGTAAATACTTCACACCTATCGGAGATCTACTCAGACTATTTATGATGGATTGATAACATAGTTATAATTGACTGTCATTTTATGTGTAGTCTTATGAAGACAAGTGTCAGTGGACTTTGATCAAGGTAAACTCGGTCAACATGGATTTTACTCACACTTGTGATGGAAGGTGATTAACTTTGATCACTGGTTTAGTCACCATTGATCGTTGATCGACTGTTAAATATGTCGGCTTGGACTACAGAATACCTTTGATCAGACCATTGTGAGTCTTTAATCACGCTTGATTATCTTGGTATTTCTGTAGGACAAATTACATATTATCATAGTGGCACTCATTTAGCGACACTTGAGTGTAAGAATACATTTTCTCTCTTCGTATCTCACTCTCTCCCTCCATTTGTACTAATTACATTTACTTCTACTTTAAAATATAATTTTGTTATTCATAATAATAACATTGTAATTAAAATTGCATTAGGTTATATTCGATTGTGTATCTGATTTCTGTCATTCTTTTCTATGTCGACATCGTGCTCTACCAACATGTACATGTAATAAGGAAAAATTTCCGGGGAAAATGGTAGTAGTCTGTACGAGCGGACAAATTCGAATATATATATATATATATATATATATATATATATATATATATATATATATATATATATATATATATATATATATATATATATATATATACACGCTCTAGCACGAGCGCCATAATCAACTCATCCATGCGATCATCTCCAGAACAAGGAATGGTTTGGCTTGGTTTTATGGGTTTAACGCCATTTTTTCAGCACATGATAGGCTATACATGGCGGCCACATATCTGGTGGAGGAAGAACCCGGGAAAATCCCGGGTAGAACCATCGACCCACGTGAAGCTACTGGCAAGCTTTCTCACATAACCACATTGGCCGAGCCCAAGACTTGAATCCACGCGGACAGAGGTGAGCTGGGAGTGATCGGTAAAGGCGAGCGCCTTAGACCACTCGGCCATCCGGGGCCCCAACAAGGAATGGAATAAGGTCGAAGGAAAGGATTCGATGTACACGAGAACTCACTCGCAAGAGGGCGACATACAAAACACTATATGGTACGAATGAAGGCGGATCCATACCAACCTGGCATGATCTAATTTATTTATTCCCCAATTTGAAAATTATATCTTGGAAATAGTAAATCAATATTATTTAGACCAATCGAAATCTTGGAAAACGCAAATCATTATAATTTAGACCAATCGGAATCTGATAATAGAGTAATATGCTGAATCCATATATGGAAACTGGCTATATACTGGGGGCTACGCACGAATTACGGCAGCCGAACCAATGCGTTTTCAAATTTTAAGTAAATAAAATTCAAGGAATAGATGTAGCTGTAGGTAAATTGACGACAGACTCGTGCAATCTTTGTGCACGACTCAAAGATTAAACTTTGACCTGGCCAAGCTGCGAAAATCAAACGCCTGCTATACTAATCCATTTAGCATTAGATTATAAATATTCAGGTGTTATAAACTGGCATGTAATTGTGATATATAGGGAAATGTCAAATTTACAGGTGGATGTGACTTAAGCATGACTAAGATAAGTACAGGAATGATACTTTGTTTGGTGTTTTACGGCATGGCAACACATGGTGTTTTACGGCATGGCAACACAAGTAGACTATTTAGTGCCGTGTTCATTTGAGTAAAGTGGATTGCCAAAGGACACACCACGATAGCCGACCCTGGCTGATATGATGGTAGGATTCGATCCCGCACCTTTTCGGTCGCGAATCTGACACGCTAATCGCTGAGTCACTGAGGCTCCTGTATCCAGTAGTCTCATGCAGGAGGAGGATGGCAGAGGATGATGGATACGTCTGCGTGAAAAAAAGCAGGAAGTTGCTGCGGAGCAAGAGAAGTTGTATCAGATGATGGAAACATCGATTCCGGACTCTGTGGAGCTGCGTTGGAGCGTCCGATTTTAATCGCAGGATAGAGCTAGCGAGGCACATGTAAGGAAGTAATATAACTTGTGGCAAAGTTGTTCGTGATAGCCCAATGAAGGAAGTACCGACATAGGAACCACTGGAATCTGAGGCGAAGTCGTTGATAACGATTGAAATGACGGCAACATCTATTTTAGAAGTGGGAAAGTTGTGTTTGAGTAGCTGAAGTTTAAATGGATGAAAGAAACAGTGGTGTTACAATGTTGTTTTGTAGAAATGGGCATTATAAAGATGTTCGTATATGATTGTGTACATGATATAAGAAGTGACATTAAGGTGCCATCTTGGAATTGTCAGTCAGTTGTTGACCCCACTGAGGGTTTAAAACTGTTTTTTTTTTTTTTTTTTTTTTTTTGCAAAAGCCCGCATTTACGCATAATTATTTCTTCTATAATCAAAGATATAATATGGCGATGTGTTAACTGTGACTATGACCTGATATACGCAAAGATGTAGAATGGTGTAGGCCTATACATGCTTAAAAGCTACAAATGAGAGTAACTTTGCAGAAACATTTAACACTCCTCAGAAAAGTATGCATCGGAAAATTAGTCTTTGACAGTATATGTGAGTACATGCCCCATTTCAAAATAATTTTTTTTTTTTTTTTTTTTTTTTTTTTTTTTTTTTTTTTTTGCTGAGAAATTATGACATTCAGTGCATACATGTGTGAAACGACTGGAGAAATATCTTTGCTCAAATATGTACATGCGCTTTCTATTTTACGTTCTCAACCTACTGGTTTTAAATAGTCTCTTTGGCTTTTATTAAAGTCATATAGGTATTGATAAGTTCTGTGAACATTTCTATAAACTTTTCAGGAATTTGTTTTTGTATAACCGTGTAATGTACCCAGTGAAATGGAGAAGTTACCATATGTACTCGCGTATAACTCGATACCAACTGCAAACTGCATAGACCCAGATCAGCCGTCGCGTAAGTTTGTAGGGACTAATCAGTAGAACAAACAACATAGACCCTGATGTGTCGGCGCTTTATGCGACAGCAAATCAGGATCTATGTTGTTGGCATTTGGATTCGGGTTATACGCGAGTATAAACGGTGCATCTTAAAAAAAGAGATATGCCTCACATCCTAAATTAACTACACTGGTTACCGATATGGTAGACTTCTTTAAAATGAGAAGAGGAAGAGACAATGCATGAAGGTCCTTTCTGAATGCAAGTAAATTTGCTGCCAATTTAAAAATCTAATACCAACAGACTTTCTTGAAAGCTGATATCGGGGTGTATGCACTAAAATGAATATGTTCAGTCAACGGGATATCAGTTATTTTAATGGATATTGACCAAATATATTTTGAGCCACGTGTGAATCATTGCGTAATAACCAATGTAACGGGGGGTTTTGTCTGAGCCACAAAAAAGAGATCTCTGACACCTAGGTGGCTTTCGTTATGTTCCGTAGAATGCCTTTGATGGAGCCACAAAAAGACAGTAACCAGTTTGCATTTGAACTTGTGACTCTTCTGTTGCATAGTTGTGCTTCAACACATTTGTTACTGCGTCCGACATTGCTTATTAATTACCAAACTGTGATCAAACGAAACGTAAATATTATGACGTTATAATGGGAAAAAAATGAAGATAGGGAGCTGTATAGATCTCTCTATAGTCCTTATAGAAATGTTTCTTCAAAGAGAATAAAACATTTTGTATAAACGTATGAATTGACACTTTTGAAACCAGATTCATTCATCCGCATATGTGATGTTGAATCCTTAAAATGTAATCCGAAAACATTGCATTGATTGATTCACTTATTTTTTTTTTATATGAGACACTAACGTATTCGAATGAATAAAGCAGTAGATTATCCCAGATTAAATGTAGCTCTTTGCTGTAACATGCTGTTTTTAATAAACAAAAAAAATGTGTCTCTGAAGACCCGCTACATATATTTAATAGGATTTAACTTTTATGTGATTGTTGATTGATCAGATCAAACGAAAACCTAGATGACATCATTTTCGTACTGTCCTTGAAGATGTTAATCAAGTAAGTATGGCTGAAGATCTAGTTATTCATTTCCTTTATTTTTGGCAAATCACTAGAACTAGTCCAGGAGAAAAATACGATAATATGCCCTTTTAGACATTTAAGGGTTATAAACATTACAGTGAATATTTCTAGGTGTCGCCAAATTATTCACTGATGGGATTTTGGATTTCTTGCCCAATTTCTTAATTTTCTGCATTTTGAAAAATACAAATGTATTGGTAATTCCATTTATTATCATCATTACCTCATTACTCAAATGTTTGAATATATATGTTGTTGTTTTTAAAATGCTAATGACGCTAACATTGCCTCAGACATATTTGTCTACGATTTATCTAGAGGCAAAACCGGGTGGCCAATGTATATATTTAGTAAATTTAAATGTTGTTTAAATATAAATCTTCTTTGAAGAAGGAGGGAAAGCATGAGAAACCGAATGTCCATATAACTAAAATATCTTGATTTGATACAGTTGTCTTTTTACTTTGACAAATAATTCCAGTGATCCTTCGGTATATTTCATAACAATAATAGAAGTGATGCAAATCCAGAGGAGATAAAAATTTGCGTTAGGAGGCGGCTTGCGAAGTTCCTGATACAAATCACACTCCTCGTGAGCGATAATAGGTATCCACAAAAGTCGCAAGGCATATCTGATCCTACTAATAATAAAAAAAAACTAGAGTTAGTGTTGCTACTCAGTTATAAATTAATTTGCTGGTTCAGTGAAAAGTATCAAGTCTAACCCCTAACGAATTTAGAGCAGTTATTGGTGATGCATGGATTGCTAACAAGGTGTCTGGACAGCATGCTATTGCACCCATCACTATTTAGTACAGACTGGTTATTCTCTGTTCTTCTTTTACATGTGTGTGTGTGTTATAGTTTTCCCATGCTATAAATATATATGTGATGCAAACATATCTGCATGAGTGAACCTGCTAACATGAAATCGTCATTATAATGACTTTGAACTTAAGGATGTCCATTCCAGTAGGAACACATTTCAACCTATCCAGCATTATGATCTTTCAATTATTTGATATAGAAAGGAGAAAAAATTAATCAATACTAAGCTTTGGTGACGAATAGAAACATGCAACTCTCGGGACCCGAATTTGTTGTTGGAAACTTAGAAAAGTCTCGTTCCCGCATGCACAGTCTTGATGTCAAGGAGGATTTCCCAATCCCACACCATCATTTGAGAATATTGATTACATTTCTTGTAGCTCTTGTCCATTTCTTCTTCTTATTATTATTATTATTAATTTCATACATTTAATCAATAACAATACCTCAGTTAAAAGCATAAATTTTTTTCGTCAACAATATGTTATGTTATTATTATTTTGCAATCAACGTGATTGAATTAAGAACCACTTCATCCATGCATCGGCCGTAACATATTTACTGTATATTTAGCTACTTTATACAAGGGAATTAAATTTAACGGTTTCCCGGTGTAAACTTTTTCGTGGCTATTAATTTTGACGGATCTTCTACCACTCGTATTTTTATTTTCTAAGGAAAGAACATTTGCGGCTTCTTGATTTCGCTGATATATTCCATTCCTGGAAACCAAATAGCACACGAAGGAGTCGCGGTGGCTTGGTGGGTAGCGTGTGCCGGACTCGCAACCGAAAGGGTGCCGGTCCGAATCCATCCATCGGCTCAGCTTGCGTCGGCTGCCGTGGTGTGTGTCCCTGAGCAAGACACTTCACTCCAATTGCCTCCGCACTAAAAAAAACCTTCATGCGTTTCTGTGCAGTAAAATACCAAACCTAAAAAAAACAACAAACAAAAAAACAAATGTCACATGAATAAACGTAGGTTTACATTATAAGGTATTTCGTAAACCAGAAGTCTTGTACCTTGCGAGGTTTATCATACAGAAATGTCGTCACTGCAAAAGAAAGCCTTCTTTGCAATAACTTCACTGGTGGTTTTCATCACCTACAAAGCTGTTATACAAACACAAAGTGAGATAAATGTTCGTTTTGAGCAAAATGTCAACGGTTAATGTCAGCTTACATAAAAAACGACTTCTAGTTGATTCCACTTCCATAGTATCTAATTTCCAGCGCAAAGTAAGGGTTTATGCAGATTTTTGTACACCCATTCTCTTAAAATATGTTTCCTAAAAATGTCAAAGGTTGGTGGATGTGAACTTAATTTCTGTTAAGGCCTCTGGAATATAAGTGCTCAAAGATCTTCACATCTTTTAAAAAAATCTAATTGGATCGATTATGCTAATTGTAGTTTTGATAATTGGCAAATCGATCAAAACACCAGTCTTCTTTTTCCTCTATTTTTCCACCAGTCTTCTTCCTTTTTCTCTTTCTGCTGCAACTACTACTACTGGTACTCCCGCCACCACCACCACCACTACTATTGCTACTGCAATGGTTGCTGATGATGATGGCGCTACGTTCTTTATACTACCACCTATAAATGTATCACCAAAAACTCTTATCGTTACTGTTACTAATACGGCTTCCACTCTTCTTAACATCGTAAGTCATGCGTGTAGGTACGTTTCATAAGTATATTTAAAGGAATATACTAGTATACTCGCTGATTTATCTAGCTGAGTATCATGAGATACATAAAGTCCTGGTTCCGTATTCACGAAGCTCCACAACTTGAGTGTGCATTTAAACTTAGTTTTTATTATTCGATAGTGAACAAATTGATATACTTCTTGAAAGTTGAAAGTTGTGATTTATTCAGTTGAAGAATCTTGTTAAATATATAGAGTAATTTTATGAAAACAAAATAAGTATGGTGACATTTTAAATTGTCTGAGTGTGTACTCAAGTTGCAACGTTTAGAAAATACTGGGCCTGGACACAGTTTCACTAAATTTCTTTAAATTTCTCTTAAAATTGATATTGTACACTGTATTCCTTATGATATTTCATATAATATTATGATTCTTACAAGAAGTAGACACAGCGGAGACAAAACATAATTATATTTGTAATTCTACTTCTTGGAATACTTTTAATTCTTCAAAAAGAAATCAGTTATTCTTCAAATTTGAGGAAATTCCTAAACTCTCCTCAGCTATTATCAAGATTATTTTCCGTAGAATTCAAGATATTATTACTGTTTTTAAATCCGTAGTGCCTGCTGCATATTAAGTGATTTTTTTTTCTTGCTGACGAATCAAGAAGAAAGATATTTAAAAATCTCAAATTGAAGACGAGACCTATGAGATGTACAGTGAAATTGGGTCCTGACCCCTGTTACACATTTTCTTTTCTTTAAATCTCTCTTTAAATGAAGGTTTATATTATTTGTGAGACATTATCATATCTAAAGGTAGCAGACTTAAGAGGAAATCATCAATATTTTGATCAGAGAGAAAACAAGCTTATTTGCAGTGGATGCCAGCTAAATGTTCATTGCAAAATTAATTGTTGCAAACCGGGCAGTAAGAAAGATATGCATGTATCTCAATTAGATGAAGACGAATTATGGATGTTCAGTAAAAATGGGACTTGGTCCTGCAGTCGATGTTTGAGCATACTAATTAAACTGTCACACAAATCTTAAGAAAAATTAGTCACACTCCAAGTTTTTCAATGTCATTAAAATTTTTGGAAATAATTAGAGAATGTTAAAAACATAATAATTTCAGCATTTCCGTGATCCTAACTTCACTCCATTTGAAGTATAAGAAAATCAAAAATTTGACATTTTAGCACAAGTTCACTTTTTTGTGATGAGCCAGTTTTCTCGAATACGGGACCTCGTGTTAAAGTTTCTTTAGAAATAAGTAAAAGTCGATAATCATTCTAGCAATATCCCAGACGTATGTCATCTTATTTAGTTTTAATTCACTGGATATGCGTGGGTGTGTATGTGTGTGATCTGGTGTCTCTTTGCTCGAATATGCCGTAAAATGTCATGACAAAAGTGAACTACTTAACCAATGTAAAATGTACAAAGTGCATTATTAATTGTTTTAAATAATGGACGCTAACATATACAATTATATACGTTTTTTTATTTCCTTGTGGAAATAAGCGGGCTGTGACAACAACAACAAAAAGAATCCGAATGCAAAACATCAGCCCGGATCGGTTGCAGTAATGTGTCCCTGGGCAATGCACATTAATCCAGTTATGTGGGCATTAAATATCATACTCGTGTGACTGTGCCGTAAAGTACCAAACCAAACCTTTGCAGAGTACAGTGTATGGAACTTAATGATGTATCTGCATCGTAAAAATTATGTTTTTCTCAAGCTGACATAAGAATAGGAATTAAATATGACATTATTACGGCTAAATGTGAACTGAGTAAATCACACAGTTAACAATTAAACTTATCGATCTGGATATTTTTTAGCCAATATCGTCAAAATTTAATGCTACAATATATTAAGCGCTATACGGTATATTCATCTGCCCCCCCCCCCCCCCAAAAAAAAAAAAAAAAAAGAAGCAAAGAAACCAACAAAAACATGGAAATTATTTCACCTATAGGTGAAGTGAGAACCCAAGTAAGATTGATCTACAAAAAACGTCCGTGGCCTATGCAGGATTTTTCTCTTTTAGAAAAATCAAATTAATGCAAAATGGATTCCAATAAGTGAAGCGTATATAAGAGTCTGTCGCTTAAAAGGAAACTATAGAAAACAGTACTCCCTCATTAAAACACTGTCCATGGGAGCCAAAGAGTATGCCGTCTTATAGTGAGACCGCCTTATAACGATAATACATATTATTTTACTATCACTTAATTAAATGGGATCCATAACCATACCCGCCTTATAACAAGAACAGTGTTATACTGAAGGGCCTTTTAGTGAGGAAGTCACAATGACGCTGTGCCAGGCTGTTTCCAACAAAAGTCCTCATCACACGCCAATGGAATTAAGGAAAAATTTGAAAATGACAGCTCATAATATATTAGATATAACTGTCCGACTTTTTTTTCAAAATCTAACTTGAGGGAGAGAGAAAGAGAGAGAAGAGAGCGGGAGCTGTACCATAAATTCTAAGATCAAAATGAAAAAAAGGATGGTATTTTTTTTATATGCTTTAGTATTAACACGCCATGCAAACTTTTTAGACAAGGTGTAATAAACAAAGATGGAGAGAAAGTTATAGATGTTTTGAAGTGAGAGTAACATAATACATGAATTATCATACTTCCTCGTTTTAACGGAGAAAATTGGATGAAAAAGTAAAGTTATTACTTAAGGCTCCTAATAAAAATGGAGTACCGTATATACTCGCGTATAAATCGCCGGCAGATCTGTATCTATGCAGCTTGTAAGGACTAATCAGTAGAACAAACAACATAGACCCTGATCTGCCGGCGTATTATGCGACGGCAGATCAGGGTCTATGTTGTTTGCATTTGGAGACAGGTTACACGCGAGTATATACGATAGGACACGTTGAATGTGTTTATTTTAGGGGAACAATATGCTTTGATGGTTATTGTGCAGATTCAAACTAGTACCTTGTGACATAAAACCCGAGAATAATTCACCTGCTTACTATTATAAACACGTATACATATAAATACTCAGAAACTGCAATAACATAAATTACATTATCTTTCCATCTTATATGTTTTAATTAAACCTTATAGCTTCAAGTTCAGTGCCAAAATATCTGAGCAAGACTGTTTATGATTTATTTATTTATTTATTTATTTATTTATTTATTTATTTATTTATTTATTTATTAGAAATGCAAATTGGTGTTGGAATTAGACCCTTAGCAGAGGAAAGGACAAAGCAATACATTATTTTTTTACAATTGATTGGAAGATGGTATACAAGTATTAAAACATATGTAAGAACACTATATAAATCCCAGTCAAAAACGTCTATCTCCACATTCTATACATAAATTTAATTGATTTTATCTTTTTAACTTTAGATTGCATTTGATTTCAGCAGCTTCGTCAGATTTCATTAAAAATACTAGGAATAATGGAAATTAGCAATACATTTAATAATTTAGGAGCAATGTAATCGCACCCAAAGGTGCTGTTAGGAACATTACAAATCTTATTTAAAAATATGTTAATGTCTCTTTAATGGCCCTAAGAAATAGATACGTCTTTACTATGGTCACAAAGGACCTATGTCAAACCCACTTCTGTAATTTGGTGTATGCGCAGGTGTTCTGATATTATATGCATAATATATCTGTAGATATGACGCTAAAAGTGGAAGTATTCCCGTTCCCATGTAAATGTTTTTTCTGAATCTCTAAATCTTAACCTGGATTATATATAGGGTGTTAACCTAAACCCACAATCCTTTCTAAAATCTACATCATGAACCCATGAATTTATGTCCCCACAAAATCTCAACTTTTGGTAAAACCATATAAATTGGTGCCCAATAAAAATAAAATGATTTCACAGTAAACAACATTTTGTCGTAAATGTACAATGGCTGACTACCCATTTGACAGACGTGTATGTACAATGGCTCGGAAATTTGGGCCATTTTACGTAAAATTATATTCCAATTAGGCTCTGTAAACGCATGTGCGCCTAGCTTATCAAATCTGTACTTCATAAATGGCCACAATTTTACACGATTCAGATTAATGGATTTACAAGAATAGTTTGAATGAGCCCGACTTTATTGCATTTATGCTTGTATGAATTTTTAGCTACTTTGGCTGCATGGATTAGTCATTGACCCAAGTCTCGTAAATGTCCGACCCTCTAGGGAAATTACACCAGACGGTGTTAATTAGGAATGTATTGCAAAACGCCTAAGACAAATTGCTCGCTTTTGCTGATATTCTCATACAAGGTCCGAGCACATTTAAATCATTCACTCGATGAAGAAACAGTAATTGCAAATGTACTCAGTGGTAGTTATTAGGCGATACATCATGTGTCTGTTAAATTAAAACGTACCATTAGAGAAAGCGACTGAATGAGAAGGAATCCAGAATTGCACTTTGTTCAGGATGATAGCGTTTTGGCTGCAAATTGGTGTATAATTTATTACTTTGGTCCTTGCTATATAATTCACCTCAAGCAAAACCTTCTTTCATTGCCATATTAAGTATAAATAAGAATTTCTTCAAGAAAGAAAGAGATTGTTATAGTATTAACACAGCAAAGAAAGTAACAGAGAGACCGTGTCCATCGACAGAAAGACGATGCTTCTACCGAAAATCCTCTCATTATTATTGATGTATGCAATTATTTTTCGAACGTCCGCTCTCCACCCTCAGCGGATATTTGGAGGAAACAATAACCAGGTAAGCTTTTTTACTGTCCATCTGTCTCACTGTGTGTAGGTTCTTTTTACTTTTTCCATTTATTTTAGTCCTTTTTAAGCTTTAATGAGCGTGTTTGTACATAGCACCACGAATCTTGCTGTGCCGAGAGCTTGTAATTTGTAAAAGCCATAGTGTGCCATAGTTTTGGAGCCCAGCCTCATTTGCAGTCGACTATGATAGCATACTTGCCAAATTAGGTATTCATGATTGATATGTGCCGTTGTATGTATTGTTGCCTTAGAAAAAAATGCACCTAATACATTCAATATTAAGACTACAGCTGCTGTGTTACTAAAACTTGTTAATGTTGTTTTCCGATGCTTCAGATGCATTGTTTTCTTACCAAGGGTCTGGTGTCTCTTCTATTTTGATTGGTTATTGCAACGTATTAGCGAAGGCCCTGAAGCAAGTGTGCCTATAATGTAACTTGATTATCGACTAGAGTCTTTGATTATCTGAAAGAGTTGATGGAGATCCTTTTAACAATTTAACATTACTGTGTATTCATATTGTTAGATTAATAGGTCTAAATGTCTAATGGAAATAAGTTGTTTTGATTTTAAATAAATACCAGCACAACGGAGAAAACGTGTAATACCAGCATAATGGAGATAACGTGTAAAAACAGCACAACGGAGATAACGTGTAATACCAGTACACCGGAGATAACGTATACATGTCTTAATTCACAGTCTAAACTCATTATAATGCGATTTCTAACTTGATCAAAGAGAAATTATATAGTCATTTTTTTTAAAAATGTACACCCAATTAAAGACATTATTTTTTGTTGTTGTTGTTGTTGTTGCTCTGTTTTGTTTTGTTTTGTTTGTTTGTTGATTTTTTTGGTAGGGTGGAGGTATGGATTGGGGAGGTAATGAAACTCGATGCTTTCACGAGTTTTTAATCGGGCAACAATGTTTAGTTTATTCGGTTAGAACACGTAATAGGAACAATGTACATCATCGAAAATTTAAATAGTCTTCTAATATTATATGCTCTCTTTTTAAAAAAGACAAATTTTATTGAGAACACATAATGACAATTTACAATAAATGATACTTATTTTCCAATACGATACTTCACAAGCTTTACTATGCACAATGCTTTCATTTATAGATGAAAGAAAATCAAATAACAGTACTTATAGCACCAAGAACCTACTAAGAAAAGATCGCCTCCACGACGATATTGTGGAATTGGTCATTAGATTGTTTGATTGATTTTCGTACTTCATAGTAGCAACGTATTACTGTAATAAGAGAGCTGTCATTGAAAATTATTAATTTCCTGACACAAAAAGATGCATTTGTGTATATCTACTTTGATCATGTTATTGTAGTAGATAACATGTAAAACACGGTATAGAAATAAAGGTTTAAACAAGGCGACTGAACTGGTAATATCTTTCAACCGTCATAACAGATTACTGTATAGAAGATCTTTGCGACCATGAAGAGAACTCGCCTATCTCAAAACCAAGATACGCGTTTTTTCTTCTTTTTTTTTTAGCATGATTGATTTTACGAGTTCCGTTTCGTTATCATGAAAATAAAATGAGGTGCGAACAACCTATTATTAGTCAATCATGTTGTGTTCGGCAGTGTACACAAATTGACATATAATTGTAATTAATATGAATATACTTCATGTAACGGATAATTTCAACGGTCAAAATGCGATCAAATTTTATTTCTAAATAAACTGTTTGATGAATTACTTTTTAATGCTAAAAATAGAGTAGCGCAACCAACCAGGTAAAATTAACACTATGAAAATGGCGGCCATCGAAGTTTTGTGTTTTGAACAAGTAAATTCGTCTTTGCGAAGTCAAGTGCACTTAGTACATAATCTGATGTCTCTGGATATTACCACGTGTACAAAGAGATCATTCTTAACTGAACGTTTATATGACGTGTTCTTGTTTCTGAGAGAGAGAGAGAGAGAGAGAGAGAGAGAGAGAGAGAGAGAGAGAGAGAGATGGGGGCATTAGAACACAGATTTTGGGTCAGAGCTGGGGTGATTGGCGATGGACAAGAAAGAGGAGAAGGGTATACCTATGTACACGTATAAGATGCCCTCTCCAACTCTATCGCCAATCCATTCCGTTATGACCCAAATACATGTGCGTTCGAAGCTGACAGGTCAACAAACCACAAAGGCAGCTTTGTTTACCTGATTATCATGGTGCGTTTGAACACTAGACAATACTGTCTTCATTCCCGTATAGCAGTTTTCTCAACTACTGTTATATTGCAGTTAAAGACACAAACAACCCGTTTTCGAGAAGATGCAAGCATTCATTGTTTACAGCTATAGGACCCGTTGTTTTCAAACAAGCTAGTCCATTAGGATAAGGTGTGGGAAGGCAGATATTTCGCTTGCTGAAAATCTCAAATGTGATGAAAGGTGGCTACTGAAGAAAACATACATGGAATATTAAAATAGAATTTTCGTCTTTTTATTAATAATCAAAACACTACTACTCAGACATACATTTGAATAGGCTCCAATGTTGATTTATGTAAGTCGGGTCCCTAGCTCAGTTTAGGGAAACAGATTGGAACAGCAGGGAGAATCTCTCTCTCTCTCTCTCTCTCTCTCTCTCTCTCTCTCTCTCTCTCTCTCTCTCTCTGCGCAATACTTGCAACCGGCTTAGTTACGACAGTTTTACTTATATTAGTAATTGTATTTTTATCAATGAAAATCCTTTACCTAATGATATATAAAGAAGAAATTTTAGATTTTAATGTTGACTAAAGTTGACCTTTCCCATGATTCGAATTGATCTGAGAAGGAGAACTATAACATGTTGAATTTAGAATGAAGAAAGAACTGCTGACAGCGAAAATCGGCTTCATGTTTGTCTTTGTTTTGTTTTTTGTTTTTTTTGTTGTTTTTTTTTTGGGGGGGGGGAATTTTTTGTGTGGGGTTGAGAATGAAATATTTGTTCACCTTTTTAAACAAATACTTCCTAATTTGAAGATTCTCAACGTGGCTCTTATTTTTCATTCCAAAAAGTCAATCAGCGTAAGGACTTGTACAATTTATTTGACGTTAATAGCTGCATTTACAACGGCAGAATATTCTTACGCAACAGGGTTTAGAAGGTCCAAAAAGGAACACACATAAAATCAACCGAAATTAAAGACAAAAGTAAATTATTTCAGGGCCGCAATAATAAGAGTTTAATATTTATTTTTTTTCTTTTTTTTTTTTTTTTTTTTTTTTTTGCTCTGTTTTGTTTTGTTTTGTTTGTTTGTTGATTTTTTTTTTTTGGTAGGGTGGGGGTGGGGATTGGGTAAGTAATGAAACTCGATGCTTTCACGAGTTTTTAATCGGGCAACAATGTTTAGTTTATTCGGTTAGAACACATAATAGGAACAATGTACATCATCGAAAATTTAAATAGTCTTCTAATATTATATGCTCTCTTTTTAAAAAAGACAAATTTTATTGAGAACACATAATGACAATTTACAATAAATGATACTTATTTTCCAATACGATACTTCACAAGCTTTACTATGCACAATGCTTTCGTTTATAGATGAAAGAAAATCAAATAACAGTACTTATAGCACCAAGAACCTACTAAGAAAAGATCGCCTCCACGACGATATTGTGGAATTGGTCATTAGATTGTTTGATTGATTTTCGTACTTCATAGTAGCAACGTATTACTGTAATAAGAGAGCTGTCATTGAAAATTATTAATTTCCTGACACAAAAAGATGTATTTGTGTATATCTACTTTGATCATGTTATTGTAGTAGATAACATGTAAAACACGGTATAGAAATAAAAGTTTAATCAAGGCGACTGAACTGGTAATATCTTTCAACCGTCATAACAGATTACTGTATAGAAGATCTTTGCGACCATGAAGAGAACTCGCCTATCTCAAAACCAAGATTCGCGTTTTTTTTTTTTTATAGCATGATTGATTTGACGAGTGCCGTTTCATGAAAATAAAATGAGGTGTGAACAACCTATTATTAGTCAATCATGTTGTGTTCGGCAGTGTACACACATTGATATATAATTGTAATTACATAAATATACGTCATGTAACGGATAATTTCAACGGTCACAATGCGCTTAAATTTTATTTCTAAATAAACTGTTTGATGAATTACTTTTTAATGCTAAAAATAGAGTAGCGCAACCAACCAGGTAAAATTAACACTAAGAAAATGGCGGCCATCGAAGTTTTGTGTTTTGAACAAGTAAATTCGTCTTTGCGAAGTCAAGTGCACTTAGTACATAATCTGATGTCTCTGGATATTACCACGTGTACAAAGAGATCATTCTTAACTGAACGTTTATATGACGTGTTCTTGTTTCTGAGAGAGAGAGAGAGAGAGAGAGAGAGAGAGAGAGAGAGAGAGAGAGAGAGAGAGAGAGAGACGGGGGCATTAGAACACAGATTTGGGTCAGAGCTGGGGTGATTGGCGATGGACAATAAAGAGGAGAAGGGTATACCTATAATACGTATAAGATGCCCTCTCCAACTCTACCGCCAATCCATTCCGTTATGACCCAAATACATGTGCGTTCGAAGCTGACAGGTCAACAAACCAAAAAGGCAGCTTTGTTTACCTGATTATCACGGTGCATTTGAACACTAAACAATACTCTCTTCATTTTCGTATAGCAGTTTTCTCAACTACTGTTATATTGCAGTTAAAGACACAAACAACCCGTTTTCGAGACGATGCAAGCATTCATTGTTTACAGCTATAGGACCCGTTGTTTTCAAACAAGTTAGTCCATTAGGATAAGGTGTGGGAAGGCAGATATTTCGCTTGCTGAAAATCTCAAATGTGATGAAAGGTGGCTACTGAAGAAAACATACATGGAATATTAAAATAGAATTTTCGTCCTTTTATTAATAATCAAAACATTACTACTCAGACATACATTTGAATAGGCTCCTATGTTGATTTATGTAAGTCGGGTCCCTAGCTCAGTTTAGGGAAACAGATTGGAACAGCAGGAATCTCTCTTTCTCTCTCTATCTCTTTCTCTCTCTCTCTCTCTCTCTCTCTCTCTCTCTCTCTCTCTCTCTCTCTCTCTCTCTCTGCGCAATACTTGCAACCGGCTTAGTTACGACAGTTTTACTTATATTAGTAATTGTATTTTTATCAATGAAAATCCTTTACCTAATGATATATAAAGAAGAAATTTTAGATTTTAATGTTGACTAAAGTTGACCTTTCCCATGATTCGAATTGATCTGAGAAGGAGAACTATAACATGTTGAATTTAGAATGAAGAAAGAACTGCTGACAGCGAAAATCGGCTTCATGTTTGTCTTTGGGGGGGGGGGGGGGGGTTGGGGGGGGGTAATTTTTGGTGTGGGGTTGAGAATGAAATATTTATTCAACTTTTTAAACAAATACTTCCTAATTTGAAGATTTTCAACGTGGCTCTTATTTTTCATTCCAAAAAAGAACACATAAAATCAACCGAAATTAAAGACAAAAGTAAATTAGTTCAGGGCCGCAATAATAAGAGTTTAATGTTGTTTTTTTATTTTTTTTTTCTTCTTTTTTTTTTTTTCTACTATTGTGGTATAAACTGTCAGTTGCCGAATCCCACAGAATATTATACCCTTCCGAGTTTAGGATCCAAGTTGCAGGTTTTATGCATATATTTGATGCCGCATATACAAATTCATTAAGAAAATAGAGTACTTCATTTAGGTCAAAAACGTCTATATTTCCGAATAGTTATAAGACATCAAAATAGAAAAATATGGATTATTTGACCTGATAAGTCAATACATAAAAATATGGATCATTTCACCTGATAAGTCAATACATAAAAATATGGATCATTTCACCTGATAAGTCAATACATAAAAATATGGATCATTTGACCTGATAAGTCAATACATAAAAATATGGATCATTTGACCTGATAAGTCAATACATAAAAATATGGATCATTTGACCATCATAAGTCAATACAATTTCATAGCAAAAGAAGTTTATGTATCCCATTCCAAAATTCATACATGCATTTGTCATGTCCGAAGGTCATTTTTGTTATGAAGTTATGTTCACGGTGCAAATGCAGGCCCTTTTCCCCCCGTGGTAATTTTGAAGACAGGGTGTACTAAACAGCTTGATGCAGTTGAAAAATAGTTGCTATCCAGGCCGTTTTTGAGATATTCTACTTGCCTTGAATCCAATGGGTCTACTGCTACAGGTGGCTAGCTCTACTTCCTAGCCGACCATTAGTATGTCAGTGTTAAATAACTACGGGTGGTTACGTACCTCATGTCAATTTCAAGAACAAGCCCGAAACATGTAATGCAGAAACATATCCATATTTTAAATAATTAAACAAAAAATAGCTGAAAAAAGTCACATTATTGCCTTAAGCTGATAAATTTGACAGGAGTCAATTTACAAAACTATCCTCTGGTACTTTCCCTTTTGTATTAGGGAGTTATTAGGGAGTTATTTTCTGTTCGATTCGGCAACTGACAGTTTATATCACAAACGCACAAAGGAAAAACAACATTAAACTCTTGAAATAAAAAATTTAAGAAAAATAAAAAAAAAATCTCGATTAACAACTGCTTATCTGTGAACGTAGGTACCACTGACCAATCATATTGCTGGCGACGTGTGAATCGCCTCGACAATTCATAAACTGCACCTGTCTGTCAATATTTCTTGAAACAACAAATCAGATAGCGAAAAGCGATGTTAACTCCACTGCGCACCGCGTGAGAATGAAACTAGATGTCATAATCCGGTTTTTATAGTGTGACTTCGACCCTTACAAATTTAATTGATCATATCCATAACATTACCATACAGGGTAGATCCCCATTTCAGGAGGGTGAAAACCTTTGGATTTTGGGGATCTCACCCATTCACTTGCCTTCAAATTCTCAAATTCCGTTATCGTAGAGTTTCTAATAATTAATCTTAGACAATCTTGAGAATAAATTGCAACACGTTATTAGCAGTACACATTTAATTCCAAAACAAAAATGGCAGGCTATAACGATTCTTTTCAGGATATAAAAAGTTATGGGCCTAAACGATAAAAACCAAGTGAATCACCTATTCAAACGAGTCAGATAGCGGTTTTTAATTGGCTGAATGCCAGTGATGACGTCAGGTAAAAGCTACAAGGTTCTTGACTGTTCCCGAACAAGGTAATTGGTGTTAGGAGAAGAAGAACCTCAAGAACATTTTTCTGGTTTCAAGAATATTGTTCTGGTTTTCAAAAACATTGTTCTCGTATCTCGCCCAAACGACACCCAAGATGTCTCGATTTTGACGATTCCATCTTGATGAAACTAGATACGCGATTACGGTTTATGGCCCCGCCCGCCGCCCACTTTGTGTGTGTGTGGGTGGGTGAGGGCATTATTCCATGTATTATGATCATTTGACTTCAAAAGAGCACTGCAAAAACTATACATTGTAATGAATTTTAACTACTGGTAGCACCTATATTACTCTATGGTAATTGCTAAAAAAAAAATTTTTTTTAATAAATTGTCACTAGAACAAACAGTTTATTTTTCGTTGGTTTTAAAACCTTCACCAAATATTGACAAGTCCAAAACATTTCAAAGCTATTTTGAAACAACCCCTATAAGTGCACGGGAAAGCACATGTACAAAGGTCTTCGCACCATGGTGGTCATGTATTCAAACCGTAGTGGTCACTGTTGTTACGAATGAGTAGCCTAAACTTTACAGCTACATGTTTATGGGATAAAGTCAATAAAAACAAATTAATATTTTGATATGGTCAATTTTAGATAAGCTTTTGAAACTAATCAAAATATAGATTGTTTGTTCTAGTGGCAGTTAATACTTGGGAAACAAAATAAAGGATTTTTTTAATTTTTTAATATTTTGCAGGACTCATCCAAAGAGAGAGAATTGGTCAACAAGCTTTTGCATCGCATGCTGGACACAGCGTATGAAACTTTCAAAGATATGGGAGTCAGCGAATCTGAACTAAAGGAAGTTGAAAGAAAACGAGCCCTGATAACAGCGTGTTACTTCCAGGCAGTTACCTGCTATTGATGGATTGTCATGCCAATAGATATTCTACTTAGATCAGCTATTCTTTTTTAACAGATAGTTATTTTTTAACTGTATAAGTGAAAAAATGTGTACCCTACTTAGAATATAAAAAGAATTTTGTGTTTCGGAGATAAATTAACTTCCCGTTTTTTGCAATTGTTCTATCAATAGCATTAAGCGGAGCTATATTTTTTTCCTTATTAGCTGCGAGATCCTTGAATCAATGACTGTTTTATTCGTAACGCTTTATTTCTATAATTTGCATCGGAAAAATATATACTGTTGGCATTGTTTAAATAGAAAAAGGAGTATTAACTTTTGAACCTCTAGAGGATCGATATTCAAGTACAACTGTCTGTATTAAAAAGCTGGTGCCACAATTGTATTTTTCTTATTTACGCTAACACAAACTGGTTTGACTTGGACTATAAGGTATCCACATGATTTATTGATTAAGTGTTATAAAATTGTGAAAAAAATTCATTTGTATCTTAGTTAAAGCTGCTTTTTTAAGTAAGCGATTTTGAATAGAAGGAAGTTTAGTTAGCACATTTCCTCCGAGCTATGGATAAATCCTCGCAAACCAAGCCAACATATTTGTTTTTCGAAACAGAACTAAATTTTGATATCAGAGCCTCTAATTTAAAACAAACCTAAATGTATACTTCAAAAACATATTTTATTTCAGAGAAGAAAAGACGTAATTCCTTAACCTTTAACTTTTTCTATTAATGCAATCAAGCGCGTAGGTTACGTTTGTTTCTTAAGATAATACGGGTCAATGTTCCAAACAAAGGGGCAATTGTATTCCTACCACTTTCAAGCTATAAACTTCTGTCATGAAAATTCAAGAAAATTTCGCATCTATGATACATTAATGTTTACAAACAATAAATCTCAACTTGAAAGTACAGCAATCATGATCGAAAAACTAGCAAAACAATAATAATCTTTTATATTGTAAATAAACATGGCTGACTTTGGAACAAATAAATGTCAACGATTCAGTGTTTAAATGATATCCATTGTCTTATCAATAAAGCTTACCATTTTTATTCCTACGTACAAATTTATATTCTTTTTAAAATTTAGAACCAAAATATCATAGACAGTACACGAGTATCTAGTATCATTGTTACAGAACTAATATTAAAATGTAATAGACAAATATCGTTGTAAAAATTAAATTACTTCGCATGTATCTAGATCCCTTTTTATCGCCAGTCTTTGACAAAATGGTTTTGCGTCTATATTCAAAGTAAATGTTAGCTCGGGAATCTATTTCCATTTATACAGCAATATCGTCCTAAATCCATGAATAACAGTTGTAGCTGCACAGTACAAAACAAGGCACACTAGACAAACACTCTTTAATGGAGTTACGGACACCAACTAAAAGATTTTGTGTAATATAGACAAATAACATTTTAATTGCAAACTTCGAAGAGATTATTTTGTATCTTAAAATAAACTCTCAATTGCGCTAAATTTCTTCCTTTGTCCCCATATTTTTTACTATGAACTTTAATTTATTTCAAGAACTGAAAGGTATATAAAGTTAGTTGAAAGTAAACATTATTTGTTAAAGAATCTTACTTTACAAGTCACGCTTTTTATGCCAGGACGCTTTGTGATGCCATGACGTTTTGTGATGCCAGGACGCTTTTTGATGCCAGGACGTTTTGTGATGCCAGGACGCTTTTTGATGCCAGGACGCTAGTTTCATATGTTTGTTGGAAAGAAGGTTTTGCACTGTTTGCATTGTACCATACTTAAAACTATTGGATCTGACATCTTTAGAGATGATAATAAACACAAACTGGTTTAAGGGTTTAGATCTAGTTTCATGATACTTATAGTCGATTGAGATGACAAACAGGTAAAATTCAAAATTTACATGCATACATACACACATACATACATACATACATAAATACATACATACATACATACAGGCAGACAGACGCACATATACATACATGCATATATACAGATGCGTATATACAAGTAGCCAGACAGACCGACATACAAATGCATCCATACATACAAGCAGACAGACAGACATACAAGCATTCTTTATTCTATCTATATATCTGTAAAATGAACTATCTATCAAGTGATCGACGGATTAGTCAATCACTCTATCAATCTTTCTATCTATACTGATTTTCCGTTTATCTGTCTCACACACACTCTCTCTCTCTCTCTCTCTCTCTCTCTCTCTCTCTCTCTCTCTCTCTCTGTCTCTGACAATCACAGAATAAATAAATTAAAAGCAGCGGAACGCAAGTGACTATTCTATCTGGGATAATGGGTCTAAACACCGCATTAATTCCCAGCAGGGAGATTAATTAAGTTTACATTATTTGACATCGAGAAACACATAATGGAAGTTCGACGATATCCGGTTTTTATTTGCCAAACACACGACATTTGACTTCACGCTCTAAGAACTGGTACTGCAAAAAGGTTACTTTCCAGGGAATCTTAAAATGAAAAGTGTATTGTTTAATGGAAGAACATATGAAACAAGTAAATACACTTTTAGTAAATCAGAAAGTTTGGATTATCACAAGCCAGTTGTGGCGGCATATGTACGTGCAACATCTCATACAAAAACCTGATGGTACAGAAAACTTATTTTCCGGGGAATTTTCAAATGGAATAGTTTATTAGGTAGTAAAAGAAAATAATTGCAAATAAGTTAACTTTC
Organism: Margaritifera margaritifera; assembly: GCA_029931535.1. Classification (NCBI taxonomy): domain Eukaryota; kingdom Metazoa; phylum Mollusca; class Bivalvia; order Unionida; family Margaritiferidae; genus Margaritifera; species Margaritifera margaritifera. The sequence continues at coordinate 1,379,976 of JAQPZY010001171.1, forward strand.
ATGCCTCTTAAATGAAGTCTTGTCATCAAAATTCGATTTACACTCAAAACAAACATCCAACATTTATCAGTGTCCAAAAGGTGAGTTGCCCCGGGTGGCCGAGTGGTCTAAGGCTATCGCCTTTACAGATCATTCATACATCTCACCTCTGTCCGCGTGAGTTCGTGTCTCGGCTCGACCAACGTGGGTATGTGAGAAAGCTTGCCAGCAGCTTCCCGCGGGTCTGTGGTTCTTCCCAGAGTCTTCCAGAGTTCTTCCTCTACCAAATATACTGGCCGCCATGTCATGTGCTGAAAAATTGCGTTAAACCCCACAAAAACAAACCAAACCAAAAGGTGAAAAGAGAAAAGATATGCTTAAAAGTCAGTTGTTTTCCTAGATGAATTATCAATGTTTAGTACCGTCTCAATTTATCGAAGCCTAGGGTCGAGTCTCAAACAACGCCTCAATGACCAGTTAATTACCTTAATGACCAGTTAATTACCTCGTCTCTAATTTAAAATACTACTGTAAGTTTTGAACATGCAAATTTCGATTCTCTATAGAATTTAGCACCATCGGTTGACGAATGTTCATGGACATGCAGATAATTTAAGTATCTTGGTACAACGAGATGACGTGGGAAGATGCTATAGTAACTTGATATCTTTCTTGTGCAATGCAGATTCGTATCTCAAAATAACGTGAATTCTCATAAGACAAGAGTTTTCAATATTGATAAAATCTGTTTCTGAAGCTGAGGAAAGTAACCTAGTTATCATTCTTCTAAATCAAGGTAAATGAGACGTTACTAATGACGAAACCATTAGTTGGTAGCTAGAAGTCATGTCAACCATGGCAAACAGTTGTAACAGACCAATAGTAGATCGCTTATTTGCATGTTACAAATCCCAAATAGTCGCACCTTACGATTTCGTGGAAAACCTAAAGTACGAAATATGGACGCTTATGTAAACGTGTCTTATGGTTGCTACATTTATTTTCACACGAAAGGCTCTGTGTGATAAATACAATTATTTCATGCATCCGGTTGACGCATAAAGAAAAGACTGTTACCCATTTTAATGACCTCGTTATCATTTCCATTAATCAAATGATAATTCAATATAGAGAAGAGTCCAAAAACAATCACTAGCAATATATATATATATATATATATATATATATATATATATATATATATATATATATATATATATATATGCCTCTCTGTGTGTACCGCAAAGACAACTCAGAACCCTTTTTCTTTCGTTTACATTTTGCTTGGCAGCTTTGCATTAGCTTTAATCTCAGACATATTGTGATACCCTGCGTCTGACCGTACGTCTGTCCTTTACCACATAACCTTTTAAACAGATTTGTTCACAAAACTTAGTTATCTTGTCCATGTCATAAACATAAGCAAGAAGGGTATCATTGCTTGCTCTTCGTAAGACGTCCCATGGAAGAGGTCAAAGATCAACCCCAATCCCCCCCAAAAAAGCCACTCACACTGATCTTTTAAAATATCTTTGATCCAACGTTATGCATGCAGTGTTAGTAGGAGGATATTTATATTATTCAATGGATTTAGAGTTTGAAACTCTGGGTCAACATCTGAGTCCTGGTAAAGGGGGGGGGGGGGTGAGGGGGGTGAGGTTGGGGTAGCGATGTGGGAGGGAAAGAATGTAATAAAAAAGTCTGTGTTTTTCCCATGGCAAGGAATAAAAGTAGCTTCTATTCTTTATTATTGTTACACTTTGCACTCTAGCTGATGTCTCTTAAATTCATCATTGTAATGTGCACTCTTAATTTTCTATATCGATAGTGCATTAATAATTTATCCGGTTTCCTTTGCATGCCGACTAGCTCGCACTAGATTTGATGCTTATTTCACATAGCGATTCATCTTTTACCTCCTGTGTAATTATAAGGTCAGTGAGATACAAGGGTTCCTGTTGTTGTTGCTAGTGTTCTTTGTTGTTGTTGTCGTTTGTTGTTCTTCCTCTTCTTGTAAATCTTAAACTCGATTTTAAAATAATGTCCAGATGTCCAGAAAACACAGCTCCTAATTTAACACCACATCACCACATCATATATATATGAGTGTGTGTGCGCATATATATATATATATATATATATATATATATATATATATATATATATATATATATATATATATATATATATATATATATATATATATAGTGTTTAATGGCACAGCAACACATGTAGGTTATTTAGTGCCGATGCAATTGAAGCAAAGTGGTATCCTTGTTTATTTAATTTAGACGATAAACTGAAGATATTTGGTTATATTAATGGTAATGAGACTTAAAAAAAAGATGCATGGGTATAATTTGGACTATATATGCATGTTTATCATTAGTCTCACGTCCGACTTAAAAGTTACTACTACCCGGCATCTTGAGTGTTATAGTTTACTTGTTCTGCAACACAATAAAAATCGTATAGCATCAAAACTATCTTTATTTGTCATAAAATTCATACGATATATCACAACAATGCAGTGATTTGCCTATGATAATTACACATTTCGACTTTGAAAAAAAGTTGTAATATTAATAAAACCTAAAAAGATAATTTTCATTAGAAAAATAAATAAAAATATATATTTTCGGTCATGCGATAATATGGGGCTTCCTAAAATTTAACTTTAACATTTTTGTTATCCCAAAAATTTAAATTAATTGTTATCGAAATTCCATTTCCTAAATGTAAGAGGGATGGCTAATTGTAGAAAGTTTAATCGCATATCTGGATTTTCAAATTTATCTGGATTTAAACATTTCTCTTTTTTACGAGGTTGGCATTTGAAAGTATAAAAATATATCTAGGTATGGAAAATGAGAATGTATCTCCAGCGATAAACTGAGTATTAAGTACCTTAAAAATATTTAATGCATATTCAAATTGTAAATTCTTTTTAAAAAAAACGTTTAAATTTTTTAAACTTTTATATCTCAAATACTATTGCACATATCATCTTCAAATTTGTGATATGATGCACCCATATAGGAGTTAGTAAACCATGCCAGAAAATTTGCTGATATTGCTTAGATATGAAATTAGAAGAATTTTACATTTTTAAATCGGAGACGGTTCATTTCATCTGTAAACTTAGTTACCAGTAAGACGAAAACAAAACAATTTATAACAATTCCTTCCATGGCAACATTTGTGTGAATTACTTTTTAGAAGACGGAGCAATCTATGTTCAAGACAAGTTGTTGTTTTTTTAAAATTTAAAATGCTTTAAATTCACATTAAAAATATTTACTTTAAATTTAGAAAAATAAGTTGAAATATAGTTCATTATGCTTGTCATTTTATCACTTTTCATAAAACGTTTACTTTTATGTCGTTATCACATGAAAGATAAATGTTTTAAGACTTGCAAAATAAAAATGACACAATCCTTCAATCAGTCACCAGTCTCTCCTTCAACATACATTTTTATGCATGTCATCTGCGGCGCATGTTAAGTATTGGTACTCTAATTATTATTTAGTATCGTAAAATCTACGTTCAGCTTAATAGACCCATCAAATGTGGACAAGATAATACTTTGTGTAATTATAAACAATCATCCCCAATTTTCTTTTCAAGATCTATACATAAAAGTGTTTGAAACACCATACAAGTAATGCACTTTTCTAACTTAACTGTATCTTATTGCATGTGCCAAGAATGACATTTACGTGTATTTTAAAATAGGTTGAAGTCATGTTCGTAGCATGTGCTGTCAACTTTAGGATTTATATATGAATTGTTTTTCTCTTCTGATATATTTGAAAGTATTCTTAAAGCACATATACTGTTGATCAGTACAGAATTTTGTTTTAATGTAGAAGCCAATAATTATATTGTTTTTATTAGATCCAGAAAGGAGTCTTCATTTATTGCACAATCATTGAAGATAGGGTTCACGTGTGTTAGAATGAGCTTTCTACAATGTATAGATTTGTAACCATTTTATTCTGAAAGAATCTCGAATCCATTCTTTTTACTGCATACTTTACATTTTATCTTTAAGCTGGCAAAAGCTTGTCTTTGATCATCTCTTTGGAATCAAGCTCACTGAATAAATATATTTATCTTAGTAGTTGCTGAGGTACGGTAATGACAAAGATGAAAAAAGCAAAGACTTTTTCATTTCAGTGTATGAGTTGCCATTACAATATTAAATAAGTTGGGCAATTACTTTGAGTTTACAGAGGTCACAAAAGACTCGATTGTAAGTATGGTCCAACAGCAAACTGCATACACCTAGATCTGCCGTCGCATAGTGCGCCGAAAGATCTCGGTCTATGCTGTTTCTTAGGAGTAGTCAGTAGAACAGGGTTGTCAAACATGCGGCCCGCCAGACTCATTATTTATTATTATTATTTATTATTTTTTTATATCAAATCCGGCCCGCCATAGCAAATGAGTTTGACACCCCTGCAGTATAACAAACAGCATATACCCCGATCTGCCAGTAGATCAAGGTATATGTTGATTGCAGATGGACCCGACCTATAAGCGAGTACAGACGGTAGTACACACTACTGGAAGTTGATCGGTAAAAAGACAAAACTAGCATGCAGAGTTCTCATAAAACAAGGTAAAATGTGGCGCCTGATTCAAGATTGCGCGTTGATTTTATCTTTTTCCAAATATTTTGAAAACTATGTGTGCTAGTTTTCAGTTATTTTGTCTTTTTTCAGAGCATTATGTTTGACGTGTGTGTGTGTGTGTGTGTGTGTGTGTGTGTGTGTGTGTGTGTGTGTGTGTGTGTTTTAGTATACTTGCGATCACCTGATTTGTGTTGCACACCAACATATCGAGGACGGAACTACATTTTGGAGGACTTACACACTGGTCCTCGAAATGTTTGTTTTGGAAACTGATTCAGAAAGATCATTAGAGATGGCCCACGTGATATTGTGAAAGTCCTCTCCAAGTCGGTAAAGTATGACAGTCAGTTACACAGTGTGTATATAGTCAAAACAATTTGCAGCCTTCCCTTGGTGCGACTAGACTGGGGGTAAACTTCAGCCAATCAGAGGGCGCGTGTAAACTTCAGCCAATCAGAGGGCGCGTGATTTCTGATCGCTTCTATACTGTCTATCTGTAATTATCATGACTAATTGGAGACACCAATTTTATCGTAATAAATGATCATCTAGGTAAATGAAAATTATATAAAGAACCAATGTTTGATATTGAGGACATTCAACTGGTTACAAGTCCAGAAAACTGGTATATGTATAATCAATGTTGTACTGTAGTATATTATAGAATGATACTGGTTAAGATTGTTTACTATTACTGTCTACACTTTGCATACTAATAATTGTCTTTGAAAAGAAACACATGCTCAGTTTTTCTACTCATCCATTAGTGTAGCAACAACTTCTGCCCCCCCCCCAAAAAAAAAAAAAAAATTAATTCCGGGGCCCCTCCCAATAAACTTTTAACCTCATGTCTGATGGTCATTTGGGGCTCCCATTGGCCTGCACCCCACCCCCTCCTGTAGTTGCGGGGGTTGCTTGGGCAGTTGCTACTCTCCTGTTCCCATTTCAATCCAGTATTTGTCAGTCATTACAAATAGTCGAATAGTTGGAAGGATGAAACTGTTGTACGCCATCTGAAGTCTAGCATATTATTCTGTAGCATTGTCCATTCATCTGTTTGTCTTTTTGCTGGTACTTTACCCAGGTATACATCATGGCTAGACAGTGTGCCATGTGCCACAGTCAATGCCACCTACCGGCAAGGGAAGTTGTCACACTGCAACTTATTTCTGTGTGTGATGTTTTGTCTTAGCCTGATCAGTAGTTCTGAACAACATGAGATATGATTATGAAACTTTACACTTTACTTTACAACTAGAAAACGTGTCACATACTTGATTGTCAGGTCTTAAGATTTAAGATTAAATCATGGCAAGGTATTGTAAGGCTTGTACCAGGTTTGGTACCCTTGTTATAACTGGTTTGTTTAATGAAAACAGTTACCAGGTATCCAGTTCTTATATTTTACTTACCGTAATATATATTCATGGATTTGAACATTTATTCTTATAGATGTCATTGAAGACCTTCTTGATGTTGATTCAGAGCAAGAAGAAGAAGAAAGGGAACGAGAAAAGTGAAGAAGGTTATTTATTACATTTGATGACCATGAAGCTTAGAACAAAATGAATTGAAGTTCTATGCTTCAAAACCCTACCAGACATGATCCTTCAAAATACCACTGATGTGAATTTACTAGTTTTGTGCTTTCTGCAGACCACTAATGTAAAGTCCCCACTGAAATGATGATCCATCTTGGGGAAACAAGAAAGACTTCAAATTAACACCTACGACGCAGTTTGAAATGACATGATCATGATGTTAGTTGTCACCAAAGTGTATCGTAGTGCTACAAACTCATGAAGATATTGGACATAAATTGACGTAACTTGTTATCGATGTGTATTGTAGTGCTATGAAGTCAGGGAGGGATTGGACATACATTCGCGTCACTTGTTGCCTAAGTTTATAATAATGCTATGAACTCAGGAAGAGATTGGACATAAATTGACGACATGTGTTACCTAAATGTATCGTAGTGCTACGAATCCAGGGGGAGATAGGACATAAAGTGGCATCACTTGTTACCTAAGTGGACCGTAGTGATATGAACTTCGGTAGAGACTGGACATAAATTAACATCAATTGTTACCTGAGTATAAAAATAGTGCTATGATATCAGGGAGAGACTGGACATAAATTGACGTCGCTTGTTACCTAAGTGTAATCATAGTGCTATGATAAATTTTCATTCTTCGACAAAAGTTTTGAGAAATTACCGTGAATCTCGAAATCATCAGATTTTGTACAGAATACCTGGGTGTATATTATGCTTGTATAAGTATTGATGACACTAATAGGTAGCTGTTTTACAGAAACTGCTGTTAAAGCCGATTAGAGAGATGTTACAATAATAATGTTTCTCAAGAGTGGACTTAAGATCCTAATTTTAATGTTTCCTATTACAAAAATTGGTCTCTTTATATTGCTTACACAGTAAGCAGTTTAAGAGTTCCTATTTAAACGTTGTATTAATATGCAGTGAGTGTGACACCTCAAATTAAAAAGCAATATTTCGTAATAGGAAAAGCACCAAGTCAGCATCCAGTGTGAAAGTAAACAAGAGGACGTTGAAAGACAACTTGGAAAGTTTCTGAGAACAGCGTCACTTCCAAGGAAAGCAGCAAGTGGAAAGGTCAAGAAAAAGAGCCTATGCTAGCACGATGCCTATTGAACCAAATTAAATTCTACATTGAAATAGCATTCAAAACCAAAACAGACATTAAAACTTAAAAAGTCGAACCTTGAATGTTGAGTAATCATTGTAAATTAAATTCTACATTGAAATAGAATTCAATGCTATTTTTCAACATGCTGTTTACATTTTCCTTCTTGGATGAAATGCATGCTGCTTCAGAATATATTTTCCATACTAGCTTTAAGAAAGTTTTATTTCTAAATAATTTATATATCCATACTGCATTGATACATATCTGATTTGGTAAAAAATATATAGAGAATATTTTCCTATTTTTTATTAATACCTGGCATATTTATCATTGTGTGGTACAAAAAACGTGATATTTTTAACGAGTGGCAAAACAATAAATTAAAATGTCATTTTTTGTACCACAAGATGAAATAAATCTGGTATTTACGCAGGAAAAGACAATTTTCTTTCTATTATATACCAAACTTGCTTCTGAATCGAAGCTTTGAAAATTAAATTCACTCCTTAGCACACATCCCCACCCCCTATTTGTAAGTTCACCTCAATTTCAATCGCATCTATTGGCTGTTCATGAAAAAAGATATCAGCAATTTGAGAGAACAGTATATTTGAAATGATCTGATCTGTTGCAGCAAATTAAATGTTTGTCATTTTGTAAACTATTTTACCCTATCTGACTGCAAAAGCAAGTTCAGTTAGCGATGCAGCACACATAATTTTTCACATTGTTGTCAAGTTGTAACGGGCCATAACTTCGTAAAGAAGCATTTGGTGGCGAGTCAAATTCAAATATGTGTGTCAAAAAATAATTTTCATATCTCAAAGGTATTAGGAATGCAATTTCTATTTACTGCTCTAACCCACAAAACGCTTATTTTTGGGCTGCAAGTATAACTTATATAGGCACACACAATCGAGTGGCACATGGCATGATGGGAAGTATTGTATTTTCACATGTCAAACTATAAGGATATATTTTTCACATGGGAAAAAAAAGGAACTGAACAACTATGAAAAAAATATTTCAGCAATAATTTTCTATATTTAACACTTAAGTATATAATAAACAGTAGTATTGATGGTGGAAATTCGATGGGAAAATGAATTGATGGATGAAATATTCTTACACAGCCTGCCACTAAGTACAGTCAGATTTCATTATTTCAACGTAAGTTTGCCTGCAATTTATGAAGGAAAACCTTATTCAGCATCTTTCAACTATAAGCTGTTTATTCATCAATTGGATTTATCAGACATTTAAAATGTCATTCAATGACATATGATCTAATTAATATTCTTAACTTGTATTTTTAGCAGTTGTTTGTAATCTGAGTGTAAAATATATGACATAACTTGTTCAGAAGACCGCTGCCCACTTCTCATTATGACAGTCTTTTGCACTGCTTGGACTTCAAAATAAAGCTAATTAGCATGATACTACTAACATCTTAAATTAAATTTTGAATGTTTGTTTTTCTGCATATGTAGACAACCTGATGAGTTTTCACACCATTAAATTAGTTTCAAATCTTTCATCATTCCTTTGCACATTAAAAACTTGGACTTTTTGGATAAAGTCATTTGAACTATTAAAATACATTTAAACTAGGCAAATGAAATTTTGTAGGCTTCTTGATCTTCCCTAGAAAGAAAAAAAAATTGACTTTATATCCATTTTGACTTTATATCCAATTTGGAAGAACTGCTTTGCCTGTTTATAATGCAGATTATTTCATGCATAAAATTAAGGATATTGAGATAGGTCATTTTGATTTATTTGTGCAACAATGCAATAGTGTTGCACATTTCCTTATGTGACCTCATTTTTGTCAAACTCCCTTTGGTGAAAACTTGGCATAGCGATCAATTTAACGTAGTGTGTATGTCCCTCTGTACATCCATTCACACCACAGATTACCCTCAGCAGTAACTTGTTTTACTTCCTTCATTTCAATACCATTTTATCCCACCTTCTTTAGATTTGAAATATAACTCAAGGCCAAACTCAAGATACAGGCCATGGCCAGCTCTTGTATTTATTCAAGGATAAAGGACCAGATTAACTTTACCTTCTAAACGGCCCTAAAATCTGGTTTAAAAATATATATTTTTAAGCATTTTCTGATCTCTATATTTAAATACTTCAATACCGATAAGTCTTCAACTTGGTACCCCTATGACGCCATATTCACGTGCTGACGTCATGATGTCAAGTGACGAAATGTAAGTCGAACGCTGAAAAACGCAATTTTAGCCAGAGATATATTCTTTCTGACAATATTTAACACTAAGTGCATGCATCACCCACCGCGATATTTTGTCAAGTGGTAGCGAAGTCTAGTTATGACATAATGTGAAAAAATTAAGTTGGGCTGTAATATAAAAATTAAAGATAATTGTTCTTTATTTCTCGTCAGAAGACTATCATAGGATCACATACACAACATATATGTCTAAAGTTATAATCAAAAAGGGGACAAAATATGACTATTTAGTGATAATAGGATCAGAAATAATAATAATGTACGTTTTTTATGCTATTTTCATTCATACGGTATCCCGGCGAAGATTTACGAAGTTTATATCAAACTTAAGAGATATGTGAAAGTAAATTCTTTGAGTGAGTATAAAAACCGTAAACACGATTTCATTTCCCTATTTAAGAGAAAACTTAGAGATATTTAAAATACTAAGGAAGCAGCGTTTATAAAAATGTCTAAACGTGTCTACCATACAATAACCAAAATGATGCCGATTAAGGAAACTATTCGAACCTTTCCTCCGATGTGCACGTTCGACATACAGCTGACAGCTCTATATATGGAAGTCATTGACTGATGTGTGTAACTTTGAAAGAGGTATCTATCCAATTTTCCACGTTCAAAATTAACTCAAAATTAACTTAATTAATTAAATTAATTAACACCTTTAACTGCAAGTGAAAGAAAAAAAGAACAATTCGTCTATAATAAAAACTGTTAAAACATTCGTATGAAAGAGTCGATATATATTGCAAGTTGGGTTAAAGAAAACGAGGACATAGTCTGCAATATTGCACTTACAAAATGTTTACAAGATATAAGCTATCAATGAACAAATTTTCCTTCACATATAACAATCAATGATTTGTTCTGACCTACGAGGAGACCAGGGCTTATTCAAAAATTTATTTGCCTTGGCATAGGAAAAACAATTAAAACTTAAATGAGATCTCACCAAACAGGATCAATTACTGCATTAATACAAATATCCTTTAGAAAATAATTGAATTACCTTTCATCTTAATTCATTAAGGGAACAATTAAGGTTCATTGATAATTTGGACACGTACTATGGACTGCAGTTTAAATCGAAATATTATAAAAGAACGAGATGTTGAACAAACAGTCTATTGGTTTAGATAAAATAACTACAGGGCCTATCTGGAGTCCTTTCATACACTTAACTGACAAATTATACAGGTTTGAGATTTCATATCAGCTACACCACCACCATTATATAATTTGTATTTGTACTGAATATGTTATGTCTATTGTTAGACCTGGGTTGGTAATCAAGTTCAGCCTAGCTATGTGTCGTTACAAGTGCTCTGTCGTGTCTGTAATTTAACTGTGTAACTGATTTAAGGTTTTGTAAAGGTTATTATGTTAGAAAGAATTCATCGTTTAATATATGTGAAAAACCGAGGAGAGAAAGAGAGAAAAATCCTAATCCAGTGTATATGAACGCAACTTGTGTGCTCATTCTTCTATATGTATTTTCACCAAATATATTGCATATCGCCATTGTATTTTGATGTTATGCTTAATTGGACTGAATAATTAATAATGATCATGCGTATTACGATAAGGCATTTCTGTTTGTATTGATCGCTCTTTGCAACAACAAAAAAGGCATCGGTAACAACAACAGTGATACTGCAAAACTAGTCCAGGTTTAAAGTATAACTAGCCTGGGGAGGTGGGAGGGGGATAGTGAAGGGAACAACGAGGGGACGAAAAAATGGGCATTGAAATAAAAGAGCCTAAAACACTAAAATATGGTAATGTTGGAAATATTACATCAATAAACCATTGGAAATGTGTTTCTTATATAATGTGTTCATAAACCGACCTCTTAACAAATTCATTTGTTGGGCATATCAGGTTTTCCCTATTTTGAAACGAGCGAATGGGCGCAGAATTAGTCACACCCTATTGCATCTATTGAAGTTTTTGTTGTCTGATAGACGGTTTAATTGGTCTCTAACTTGTCTGAGTGAATACTATACAATTATTGGAAATTCCGTCCGTGCTTGCTTCCAATTATTCATTGGACAACATCATTATCTGTCCAAAACTACGTTCACTTCTCTGCGTTTCGGAGTCCGTTTTGTGTCTCAATCTGACCGTCCGTTAATGGGCTCGTCCGTTAATATGTTCAGCCACCAGTCGGCACATCCTTCCATCCTTTTACTCGTCTATAAGTGTGTCTGTCCAGCAGTTCCTACATCCATCCATTCGCCATTTGCCCATCTGTCTATTCGCTCTTTAGCTGATCCGTCCGTTTGTCTTTTTATCTCTTCGTCTATCTGCCCGTTCGTTCTATTTATATCCATTTATTGTTGTGTTTGTCTGCCAAATCTAAACAACCGTCTGTTTGTCTCGTCAAAAATTTTATTGTTTATGTCGTCTTCAAATACTTTTTTTTTTAAACAAAAGATAAATTACAAATGTAATACACCACGAAAGATATATTACAAATGTAATACACAACAAAAGATATATTACAAATATAATACACCAAGAAAGTTTGCTTGCTTTTCATAGTTGTATCTCCAGTTTTCAGACTTCAAAAGAGGATTCTTAAAATTGTATTCAGATGAAAGAAATTAAAAGGGGGAGCTATAATGAAAAGGACAGTTGTTATTCTTCATCATGTGCATACCTGCTTCCCTATATACATACACTGTCCATTTATACAACTGCATATTTGGAAATAACTGTGAAATTTTAAATGCATGTAATTCGAAAATAATATTGCAAACACACTTGCTTAATTTTGTCAGCACAAAAATAGGAAATAGCAGCTAGTCATGTACACGATTTAAGAAATGCAGTGAAGGTGAGAAAAAGCAAAATTATATCGGTGCATTAATATTATCTTCACGAAGCAGCAAATTTGCAAGTGTGTTTGTGTTTGTGTAGGTGTCCCACAGAGAACAAGTGTCTGTGTGTGTGTGCGCGCGCGTTTGTGTGTGTGTTTGTATTGAGGGGGGGGGGGGTTGTCTCTCCGACGAAAACAGATATATTTCATTGATGTGTAACGCGATCAGGCTTCCTTCCTACTTCAGAGAAAAATTGATTTTACAGAATAACTTTTGTTGCAGAGGAAGTTCCTTGACCAAGCTATGTGGATGACTTGCACTTAGGATAATAAAGAAACCGAGATATTCCGGGTCTAATGGTCAGAGGTCATGGTCATTGTAAGACTAGTAAGAACATAATGGTTTCTGCATATTAAGTTTAGTTCAAGACCACATAATTTGCCTAAAGGTCAGGGTCATTCAGACCTTTTGGTCAGTAATCTTGAGAGTCAACCACACCTTACTAGTGTGTAAGGAGACGACTGTTATAAACATGTTGGGCGTATAATGTGCTATTCACGGGACTCTTGTTTAAATTTTTCAAATTTTTAAAATACTTTTTGGACTTATAATATTTATTCTGTATTGGGGTATACATATCTTATAAACACAAATCCAATTAAGTTTACTATCTGGTAGGACTGATCTTATGCATGTATACATGGTAGCTAAAACATTTTGAGCAAATCTTCAAAGTTTAGTCTTCCTGAGGGGATGGTGGGGGGGGGGAATTACTGCGATCTGATAGGCTGAGCACATATGCACAAGATATCTGACACTAACTAAATGTAACAGAATGCATAAAAACAATCTGCACGTTGATTTTGATGATCAATTTGGAGTATAGGCTTGATTTTAGTTCTTAAATATATGAAATAAGTGTGGGTAATAAGTTCTGGTGTAATAAAAAGTGTCTAGATACTTGTTTTAAACCTAATAAAGGAACCAACATTGTATCACATTTATTGGGACTCTCCTGTCTCACTCGTTTTTTCTCTCTTTCTTTAATAAAATTTGCATAATTGTAAACCACATTAATAATTACTAGAACAGTTCCTCAATATGATGCATAACATTAACAATTGGTCCTCATGTTGTTATTTTTTGAATGACAACCTGTCTCATTTAGGAAACGGATAATGCTTTCTGACTTTGAAAACGAAGTCCGTGCAGGTACATCATCTGCTTGTTATTGAAACAGTAAATGCAATCTCGCTTTGGTCACAAACTAAATTTTTTAAAATCTAAATTGTTTGATTGGTGAATTGACAATTTAGATAACTTTGATATTCTTAAATTTTCACTTTGCACTTCCTTGTGTTGTTACTAAGGTATTATTGATTATTATATTTCTCAGTTCTCAACTTAGTGGTAATTTCTGATTTCGTAAATTTTGTCCCCACAAATACTTGCTTATAATAATCATACAGCCATAGAGGTCTTTAGGTTGTGAAACAGTGACTGAAGTTGTGAATTTGTCTGTCTAGAGTTTTAACTTAGGGTTAATTAGTTCTTCAACTTTCAGATCAAAACGTTTTCATGTTGCTGCAAGTTATAGAATGGAACTGAAAACAAAAGATTGCTCAGGTCCTCAGGTTGATGGTATTCTCTCTGTGTGTGTAATTGGTCCTCACAATGACGTCCTAATAATGATGGTAAAGTAAGAGTAGTCCTCATAATATTTAGAGCCACACAGGAAAAAAAAAAGTTACATACATATAGCCTGAACTGCACTTAAGCTTATATTAAATTTTCTAACCTATACTCTCATTCCTTCCTTTGGTCCTCGAAATGTAGTCATATATGAAGGTCCTCACAAGTCTATGAATACAAGTATGTGTAGTAGTAGTAGTAGTAGCAGTAGTAGTAGTAGCAGTAGTAGTAGTAGCAGTAGTAGTAGTAGTAGAAATGGTAGGGAAAAACGAACCATAATTATTATCTGAGTGTAAGATTAGCTACACCATACAGACACACTGCATTCATGCAATGTAAGAGATATCAACATAACGACTTGGTTTACTGGTTTAACATTATCAAGAAAACGACGAGAGAAGGATATTAGCAATCGCCAAATAATATCACCAAGTATGCTCTCAGAGGAAATGATGCAGTTGATGAACAGACACGCGACGTATTGGTTAAAGATTGGATGCTACTGAAATAGAACACAATTAATGGAAAGAGGTTGTAAATTACAGAGTTACAATTTTACAGGATAAATCAATTGCCTGTATATGCAATAATGCATATCTGCAATGCAATGCTTCGTATCAGATACATAGATTATGTGATGCAGATAAAGACTACGGGAGCAGACACTGTTTCATCATAATAATTACAAAACTCTAATGTCTGACTCACCTTTTTACTTGTCACTTTCATTTGCATAGCTGATAGCATGGATATTACTAATTCCGATGTAAAAATAGTTTTTCAAAAGTAGATTTAGGTCTCTCATATGTCTGGCTAGCTTGCTAATATCTGTATAAAGTACAGGAAACAGGTTTTTTCACACATACAACATCTGTATTCAGTTAAGAAAAATATAAAATCTACAGTATGTCACCATAAATATGTTCCCACTTCTAAAAATCGCATATACTTATATATAGTAAATGACCTTCTTTAAGAGTGTAAAAGCAAACAAATGTTCAACAGAACCTGGTGTCTCACCTGTGTCCATATGCTTGTCAGTATAACCCCTGTATCTGACTTTCACAAACTTTCACACAAAAAACTTTAATAGTGTCTACTTAAGTAGGCAAGACAGAAACTCGTCGCATGTCAGCGTATACATTTTAGACCTATAGTAATATTATCTCAAAGTTTGGTTGGATACAGCAACTGCAGTTGAACATATGTGACATTAAAAACTTTAATAGTGTTTGAAACGATGGAACATACTATCTTCTTCAGTAGGCGAGACAGGCATTCGAGACAGACAGGCATTCGAGACAGAGACAGGCATTCGAGCCGGTCATTCCAGACAGGCATTCGAGACAGAGACAGGCATTCGAGCCGGTCATTCCAGACAGGCATTCGAGACAGAGACGGGTATTCGCGACAGGTATTCGAGACAGGCATTCGGAACAGAGACGGGCATTCGAGACAGTCATTCGAGACAGAAACATATATCCGAGCGTATATGCTTTACACATACAGTAATACTAACCCAACGTTTCAGCTGAATGCAGCAATAGATATGTACAAGATATGTAACTGTCCAAAACTTTTACACAAAACGTTAAGATTGTTCATGATGATGAACCCAGCTTTCTGCTTAAGCTGACGAGAAAAACAAGACATGAACCCCTAGGATATTCGTGTATAACCTTTAGATATATTGTACTATTATGCTAAGGTTTCTGTTTTATAATATCTAGTGCAAACCACTGTAAGTATGCTTTTTATGGGCTTTAAGAATATATATCTTTACTTTTTATGAGGAATAATAATAGAAAAGACGTTGATTTTGTCCATCTGATACACAAATGTCATGTTCCTTTAGATTGTGAGAAAAGACGTCGATCTTGTCCATCTGATACACAAATGGCATGTTCCTTTAGATTGTGAGAAGAGTTTACATCATTATGTATATTGAAGAATATTAGGAACTTTGAATTGTTTACTAACACTGCCTCTTTGCAACATTGAAGATAGAATGTGCAGTGTAAGTCATTATTCAAGATTTTTTAATTGATTTGATTGAGTGATAACAATTTGGGTAATTTCGATGAAAAATTGCAGAGGTTTCTTTTCTCATTCAGAAAATCTTATGATTACCTGTCAAACTATTCCTGGGAACACAAAGTGTATGAACCAAAGGTGAGGAGATTCGATGTATGACAAATATTGCAAGGAGAGCAGGGAAAAGTACTTAAATTTTGTCTAAACTATCTTGTCTATGTATAGAAATTTTTGTTCATTGAAAAGAAATGTAATATGTACAAGAGACGTAAACAAATGTGATTCAATCATTCAAAATACAGATAAAACAAAGAGTAAAAAACGATGGCAAAGAGGAAAGAAGGCAGAATAAATAGATGCACCAAATAAGATATGGGAAAATTGTGTGTGTGTGTATATATATATATATATATATATATATATATATATATATATATATATATATATATATATATATATATATATATATATATATAACAAGTTTTAGATGATATCTTCGAGTTGGATACCAGATACATTGCAGAATGGGGAGACGAAAAACGTATTAGTATAGAAATTGAGGGCGCTTTAGCACCTGAGTTTTATCTGTCAAATACCCTTTGAGCCTCCGACTCTACGATATATATGGTATCAAACGAGAGAATATTGTCTAATCCATGTATTGTATCACCGCGGCTTTCTTTCCGATTTTTATTATAATCAGCTCTTTTTTTTAATCAGGGTCACATATATTTTCCGTATGCGCCCCTTTCCCCGGCATCTTGGGGATTTTTTTTAATTTTTTTTTTATGTTGATTCGTATATCAAGATAAATGTAGCCAATTGTTTTTGATTACTCAAATGACCATACTGGTGTCTTTCCAAATCATCAACATCGTCATTTGCCCTTGCATGTGGGTCAGTGCTCTGATGTTATTTGAAGAAGACTATTTCTAAATCATTTTGTCATAGTTTTTGGACCATTTTGAATGGGTAGGTGTGAATGTAGTAGCGTGTGTTTAACGACACCTGAGAACAGTGGGGTTCGAGGCGCCCGGGGGCAATGTTCTTTAGTGGCGCCCAAACGGAGGCGCCCGGAGTAAATGTTCTTAGTGGTGCTCCTATTTTGCCACAGTTTCCAGCCTCCACCCCCCACCCTAACCCCATCTACTCCCCGGTTACAGCTGCGAAAAAAAAGAAGCTTCCGACGGCGCCCCCTCGCGAGTTGCCCAGGGGCACGATAGTGCCTATATGATGCTACTTAAAGGTAAAGTTCTAAAAATGTGAAAAATGAAGAATTGCACAAAAAATGTTAGGAAGATAAACCCTTCCAAATAAATGTAAACATCAAGTGATACAAGACACACTATAAAACGTAAGGATGTTAAAATTCTGTAAGATGCATATAAATAACACATACAGGGAAAACTATATAACATCCTTAAAAATACAGGATACAATTTTTTTATAAGCCGCATTCCCTCAAAAAGTCTTTTTTTTTTTTTTAGTGGTACATAATCATAAAGTTTCTTAATTCAGTTCGCGTTAAAACTCCTGTCTCACTGAGTGGAGATCGCTACACTCTATAAAAATGTGATCCACTGTCATTGGACAATGGCAGGGTATGCATGAGTCAAGTATGTGTGTCCAGTATGCGATCGTCACAATACCATCTTCTCTCGGCGATTTGTTCTATGGAAGGGACGCCACTCTCCAATGATGGGTTCCATATTCCGATGCATGTTTGTGGAGTTTTCATTCCAGATATTTTGTCAAGTATATAGAACATGCCGATTTTTGTAATATTTGAAATTAACCTATAAAATCTTCTATTCATAAATGAGTGACTGCGGGACAGCTTTGGCTGCTTTATCGGCCCTTTCATTACCCTTAATACCAATGTGACAAGGCAGCCAACAGTACATAATACTTTTCATGATTGTATGAGCAAAATCTGGGATATTAAGTGGTTGTCAAAATTTAACTTTTGCAAAGCTTTCAGTGTGGAAAAGGAATCGTAAAAATGATGACATTTGTTATTTGAGAGGGTCCAATATAGTTCAAAGACTTGAGTATGGATTTATTTTCTGTTGCAAAAATTGAGGCTTTATCCCGTAACCGGCTTGAGATGGTACCGTCGGTGTTTGCAACAGCTGCATCCTTGTCTCCATCTTTCAACCGTCAGTAGATTGGTACATATGGCCACGATATGAGGCTCCGGTTTCCTTGCATTTACTCTGAAAAACGAGAGGAATTGAATTGGCAAAAATCAAAACAATTGTGTTTTAAATTTTATTTATTGTTTTAATTTTGTATTTTTTTATTTTTTTTTATTATTTTTTTTTGTTGGCGGGGGGGGAGGGGGAGGGGGAGGAGGGTGATAAACATGGTGGTGATTTTGGAACATAGAATTTTGTAGTATTTCCAACATTGATATTTGTTGTTGATAGGTGAGGACGAATTCTAATGCCAAGAGGCGAAATAAAAGTTTGGTATTTGGCCCTAAAGACTACAACATATGCTGGGTTAGATGGATTAGAAGATAGTTTGGTATTTGGCCCTAAAGACTACATCATATGCTGGGTTAGATGGATTAGAAGATAGTTTGGTATTTGGCCCTAAAGACTACATCATATGCTGGGTTAGATGGATTAGAAGATAGTTTGGTATTTGGCCCTAAAGACTACATCATATGCTGGGTTAGATGGATTAGAAGATAGTTTGGTATTTGGCCCTAAAGACTACATCATATGCTGGGTTAGATGGATTAGAAGATAGTTTGGTATTTGGCCCTAAAGACTACATCATATGCTGGGTTAGATGGATTAGAAGATAGTTTGGTATTTGGCCCTAAAGACTACATCATATGCTGGGTTAGATGGATTAGAAGATAGTTTGGTAGTACACTGAAGATTCAATTTTGTTCGTCTGAGATAAAGTGATGGTTCATGTGCTTAAATATAGAGGCTTTCTGAAGAGGACATTCTAAATGCTCCCTGACAAAGTCCAAGTCTTTGACTGTGTATTGGATCAATCATCTGCAGGCAAGATTTACAAACTGATCCGTACACAATCGAACCATAGTCACGTTTAGATCTTACTAATGACCTATATAATCATAACAAGACCTTCCGTTCTGATCCCCGAGTTATTCCCACGACTCGTATTAAATCCAGGCTTTTCGACATTTTCCCTGAGGTATCTAACATGTGAAAGAAACGTTAGTTTACAGTAAAACTAAGCCCTAAATATGTGGTGTGTTCCACAACAGGGATTAGAGAACCGTCAAGACAGAGTTTTGGGTTATCATGAATTTGATGTAATCGACAGAAGTGCATGCAAACAGGTTTAGATTTCGAAAATTCCAACCCGTTTTCTTCTGATTATCACTCTATTTAAGCTTATCTGTAGTTAACGTTCAAAAGTATGCATAATCTTTAATCTATAAAAGATCAAATAGACGTCGACGTATAATAAGGAATTATTTCCTGGATTAGGGCATTTCACAATGCTGTTACTTTTAATATTGAATATGCTGCCCCGAGGTACATCCATATCATGAGGACAGATTTCAGAAAGGGAGATCACCCACCTTAACTTTGAAATTTTTATCTTCAAAACAAATTGAATATGAAGTTAGGTAGGCCTCACCTTAGACCCAGGTTGAATAGGTTATTCAGTATTCCTTACTTCCATGTGGTATCATACCCTTTACCTAAGCTTTCTTTATGAAAGCTTCTCTAATAAATGCTTCGATTCTGACTAGATGGTTATGAACACCAGATACCAGTAAAGTCTATCATTTACCTTTCATTCCATGGTTTTGGAAATACAGACTTTTAGTGATACGGAACGACAGTAGGAAGGGTTTGTTCATTGCAGATTTAGGCACGAGTATTACTGTTGCTTCTCGCCAATACAGTGGAAAATCGCCAGTATTCCAAATTGTATTGAAAATATTTAGTATTGTACTGAGAGTTGTATCAGGTAAGTGTTTCAAACGTTGATAGTGGATATCACCTGGTCCTGCTGAGGTGTAATTGAGTGAGAGTTTAACCTAGAGACATAGGATCTCCATTTTTACTCTCTCTCTCTCTCTCTCTCTCTCTCTCTCTCTCTCTCTCTCTCTCTCTCTCTCTCTCTCTCTCTCTCTAATGGTACTATGAGCTTTAGCTGAGTATATTCGGTTTTTATTATTCAGATTTTCAATTGCTGGATTGGTATTGAATGTTTTAAGAACCTTCTTCAGTTCCTGGATGGCGTCTTTGCATACATCATTAAAACCATGGTTAGTTGACACATTTAGGTATAGCAGATGTTTTTGGTATTGTATCACTAGCAACATTCTGGAGTATCTTTGTAAATTGGGATACTGCTTCCGCCACGTTGTCAAAATTATCAACTGTCAAATTTGATTCGCAGATGGACTGCAACGTTTCTCAGTTTGTCTTGTTCAGTTTCCATCTTTGCCCTAGCACTTGAGGTTTGGGAGTATTGCTTCTAAAGTATACTGGACATTGGTCACTACCTCAGATTTCGTCATCAACTTCCCAAGAGAACTCAAGTAAATGAGATGGATTGCAGATGGTCAGATCTAAGGACGAGCATGATCATGATCCAGGTAGATATAGGATTTATCGTTAAAACATCAAAGATTGTGTTTTGAAACAATGTCTTCAAGTTTCTTCGCTTAGTAGATGATGCCTTTCCAGTTTCAATGTGTGTGGTGGCCATTAAACTCGTCGAGCAGAACAAAAGGTGCTGGTAACTGTTCAGTAAAATTGTCAAGATCAGATTGATTAATTCGAGTGCTTGGAAGGTGATATATTGAGCAAAGTGTAAGAGTTTGTGTATGGATACACGAACAGCTATAGCCTGCATGTAGTTTTGAGATTAATTTGGCCGTGAGGGGTATTATTATTATTTATGTTGATGGCCACTCCTCCAATAGCCTTATCAGTATTTCTTGAAAAGTTGTTTCATGTTATGAAATGTCTTTTTTATGAATTATATCGCTTTCTTCTTAAAAGATCTCATAAAGAAATCTATTGGGTCATGTTTTATCAATAATTGTCTTTAAACCACGGCAATTCCATTGTATTATAGTGTAAAACATATTGATGGAAATGGTGGGAGTATGGTACTTGGGAGTATGGGACTTGGGAGATTTCCCTTGCAAGGTATGCAGTAGATTATTTAATTCGCTCCTTATTCGGTTTTTAGCAAGTATTTCCATTGGTGCCAGCGGTTTGTTGCTCTATTGGTGGTGGCGGATCTAACCAATTTGAAGCTCGTAGAGCTGGATTTCTTATGTGGTTTCCTCTTCCTTTCGTAGAATGGATGTAACCGATATTTTCCTTGTAGCGTTGGCTTTGTTTATTATCATACTGTTGGATGGGCCTATTTTTTCCTGCTACACTCTCAGCTTTGTTGGTTGCTTGCACAGGTGTCGGAGGTGTTAAGACGTACACTTGATCTCTTCCTGTGGCCAGGTAATATCAGTCTAGGTACAGACAGAATTTGAGGAAGGTTTCTATTCCTTAGCTGCTATGACATACGATTTGCAGGCAGTGTTCGGTGGAGTTGTGCCTTCCACAGTCTTTCTTATACTTTACCATTTGTTTTTCATTTTCTTGCTTCCACTTAGGGTAGTCTCAAGAGATTTTCTCCATCAGGACGATCCACTGTGACTCTCCTGCCCACTTCTGTGAATGACTGGATTCCTTTTGCAGACATCTTTGTTATGGCTATAATTTTGGCAGTTAAAGCGCCGCAAAGGATTAGGGATGAAAGGGTCGACTGGGATATTCAAAACCCCGGCTTAGATCGATATAGGCAAAGTAGCGAGTGTAAGTGCTTGTGGGAATCAACTTGCAGTTACGGTGAATTTTGATTCGCTTCACAGTGGAGACGTTCTGAAATCTGAGATTTTCGAGCATTTCAGTCTCACTGTAACCATCTAAATCTCTAAATCGCATGACTCCTCTAGAAGAGTTGAGAGAGTTGGACTCAATGATGGGACATTCTGGCCAATTTTCTTGACTCTGACGAGTTTCTTCTTCTGAGTCACTGTTCGGAGCCCAATGAGGTGACAGAGATTAATGCTAATGTCTTGCATTTCTCATGTCAGTGCTAGACAGGTTGATATATTCGATCAAAGAATAAATCTTACTCGATTGGCCCATGTCACCGCTCACAGAAGCTACGTCATTCTAAAATTTAAGCACAACACTATGTTTTGTAAGACCTGTGAAACTGAATCTGTCCAAAACATTGCCCCTGAAGTTTGGTGTGACAACTCAATTGATCAAACAGGGCTCTTCTGACTACCCGTCTTGCAGAAGCTAAAGCCAAAGTAGTGTGTTGTATCGAAGTGGCAACAACCGGCCTCTCCTCAAGACAACTACCAGGATCCTATCCTCCAATAACAAGGGACGTAACTCGAAGCACACAGGTTGTCTCCACTTAGTCGCAATTAACATCATTCAGAGGACGCATTAGGTATATTCGACATCCCTGAGCCTGCAAGGGGGCGGACCATTTTGAAGGCAGAACGGGAAGTGAAGACATTATGTATAGTTAGGGATCTTCTTAAAGGTAAATCGACGCCGTATATGCTTCTTGATAACTTTCTGCTACTGAAGGAAAACTGCCAATATTTCATCTGCTGCGGGAAACTTTACTTAAAAGTGCAAAACTTTCTAACAATCCATCCTAAATGTACATGGAATTATTACATTGCTTTTTTTCTGGGACATTTTCATGTTGTGTTGTGTTAAAATGAATTTATACATGCAAAATATTGCCAAAATATGTCAATCTAAATATGGACAATACTGTTACAGGTGCTAATCTATTCTTGGATTTTGTCCGTGGGGCATTTGTTGGAAAGGTGAGTGGTTTTTTTATATTTTTTTTTTTTTTTTTTGGGGGGGGGGGGGGGCGCGTTGATTCATTTTTGTCTTTCGCAATGTTTTCTTTCATTGTTCATTTACAGGATGGCACGAAAAAGCAATAAAGGTTCAATGTCCATCATTTCATTTTATTTATTGAATCGATTTCGATTCTCCGTTTTTTCTTCCTCTTCTCTCTCTCTCTCTCATTGTGGCATAGCTCTTTTCGACCGAAGACTAGAGACAACGTCTGACGTTATTATGCAATATCGTACTTAGCAAGGCTTACCCATTGAATACCAGCTGAATTTAGAGCACGGCCGAGCCGTGGGTTACCAGAATGTAAAAACACGGGAAAGATCACACATGTATGATGTTATTGTTTCGTTTTGCCTCTTTCTTCTCAAACACATAAAAAGAAAATTTAAAAACAAAAATATATATTGCAGTCATTGTATGTGTGTGTGTTTCAAATCCACTTTTTTATTTTTTTCTTAAACTGCTTCACGCTAGGAGAGTAACAAAAAATATTTAGTATTTCAATCGAATTCTACCAGAAATAACATTTATTATCATTTGTTATTCAAATAAAATAATTCAAATAAAATAAAATAATTGTTGCAAAAGCTGTTAAATTATTTTTACTGAAACAATTTTAAGTTAAAATCTTTTGTAATTGTATATATTATAACGAAGTGTACTATCGAATCAACTTGTTCTGGTAAATTAACTTGTGTTGGAAATTTATGAAGTGGTCTAATTGCCGTTAAGTATCTATCTTTCATCAAAATATTGTAAATCTTTAATATTAGTTAAGATGTTTCAGGATTTTGTATTTTAAATTTTCCGTTAGAACGCAATATATTGACTCTCTCTCTCTCTCTCTCTCTCTCTCTCTCTCATATATATATATATATATATATATATATATATATATATATATATATATATGTATATGTGTATATATATATTCAGGTATGTTCATTTTCTTTTTGGGATTATATTCTATCTATATAGAGAGCAATATATATATATATATATATATATATATATATATATATATATATATATATATATATATATATATATATATGATACAAGTTACACTTGCTAGCTCTCACAAATTCACAGACTCCGTACTATACAATCAAATGTATTTTTTTATATATATATTTCGAAATCCGAAGTTTAAAATAATTCTTCTAAAAAAAAATACCTTTCTATCTATGTAGTCTAATTATGCACCATTCAACGGAAGAAGAACCTGATCCTCGGCCCAATAAATTAACGCAATATTCATGCCATTACACTGATCCTCGGCCCTATAAATTAACGCAATATTCATGCCATTACACTGATTCTCGGCCCTATAAATTAACGCAATATTCATGCCATTACACTGATCCTCGGCCCGATAAATTAACGCAATATTCATGCCATTACACTGATCCTCGGCCCTATAAATTAACGCAATATTCATGCCATTACGCTGATCCTCGGCCCAATAAATTAACGTAATATTCATGCCATTACACTGATCCTCGGCCCGATAAATTAACGCAATATTCATGCCATTACACTGATCCTCGGCCCAATAAATTAACGCAATATTCATGCCATTACACTGATCCTCGACCCGATAAATTAACGCAAATATTCATGCCATTACAGCAAATTTAAGGTTACTTGGATTCAAGAACTTTATGGCATTGGCTACGATGTGGACTACCCAATTATTCCTTTTCGTTAGTACAGAGAGCATTTGCTACATATCTAACTCACCAAAGTCTTTACACTCAATACATGTATTTGGAAGTAAGAGTATAGCCGCAAAACACCAAGCAACATCAACGACACAATCCAAAATTTACATGAAGAAAGCACAAAGTTGAATAAGAATCAAAGAGTGGCAATACTTAAAATTAACTGTAGATCTATTAATAATAAAATTCCTGATCCTCATAAAGTAATTGATCAGTTCAAATCAGACAGTATCAGTTGTACAAAATCTCAGTATGAGATTCAACAGAAACGTGGATAAAATCTGCAATTCTCACACCAGAAATCCTACTTTACAAACATAGCTACATTATAACCAGGGATCATCGAGAAACTAGACATATTGTGTATGAAACTGAACAGTTTAAACATTATCACATATGAATAATGCTACACAGTTAAGCTTTCACCAAAGAAAACTGCAACATAATTTGATGGAACATCTTTATAAAAGACATTTCAACCACATATGTTAAATCTCGCGAAAAATTACGCAGATAGTCTTTTTGAATTCAGTGAATAAGTAAATTAGATTTCCATAAAGTATTTTAACATTTGGATGAGATGATAATGGACTTTAATCTTCCTGACTTGATTGCGACAATGAAAGTATGAATAGGAGGTGAAAATGTAAATCTTTATATGAAGATTTTCTCGAAAACACGACTGATCAACAAATAGTGAAATTCCCCCCAAAGAGACAGGTATATCCTTGTCTTTTTCCTTACTACTCACCCCTCTTTAATACATAGTACCAAAATCTACACCCCATTGGAAATTCCGATCACGACATTGTTTTCCGACATTTAAAAAAAAATACTTTTCAATCATAAAATAGTGCCAACCACAATGTCTACAAATCGTCTGCTTCACAATTCAAAGATTACAAGCAGAATTGGTGACTTGATTGACGCTCTTCGATAAAAATTTTTATCGTACTTGTGGGAGGCCCATCGTAAAGAAATATAAATATCGGACGTCCACATCAGCCAAAACGTAAATAAGTATAAATATCGGACGTCCACATCAGCCAAAACGTACAAATACTGTTCAAGAAACAAAAAAACGGGAAACACTTTAAGAATGATTTAAACGAGTTTTCAACTTTTTTTCAGAACTAATACGGATCCAATACAAGCCCAGATATTAACAACAAAATTATTATGGTTAAGTCGAGATTTGAGAAAAGTGGTGTAGCAACCGCCTAAGCAACCCCGCGCGGAAGGGATAGAAATTGCCAGCAGACAACCTTTTTTATTGGGAGAGGGCCCATAATGAAGTTTTGCGGGGGGAGGGAGGGGGCAGAATTTCTTGCTACGCTACTGCTTGAGACATTTGATTGGTCATTTTTAAGACACTTCAATTACATCGAGTCAGATCACTGGATCCAAGACTTAAGTCCAAGTTCAGACTTAAGTTCTGTTGATGAAACCCAGTCCTGGTCATCTTTGGAACCTTTTCAAAACATAGGAAAATATATTGACAGAGTTTATATCACAGTAAACACAAGAAACCTAGAAGTAATCTCCCGTGGATAATTCCTGAGACTATCCGCTTCATCCATAAGCATGACAACGTTACGTAACAAAATGAAATCAACCAGGAACCGTTCACAATTGTATACATTGAAATCTAGATTGAAATCACTCAAGACCTGCATCTAGGGAAAGAAAATTATAGAGTCGCTCTGATTACACATAGAATATATCATTTTCACTAACGATACAGAAAAATGAAACAAAAACAAGACCTTTTATTCATAAAAAGTCCAAGAAAACTGAAATAGTGGTATTGCACCTCTGAAACTTGGGGGCATCACATATACAAATATACCTCCATATTAAACATTCTAAATAAACGATAAGAGTCAGTATTTTCAAAACCAAAGGCTTACAGTCGAAACATTCATGTGGACATAACGCACAGAACAATAGTAAACGAAACACCACACCTGCTAGGCCAAAATTCAACTTAAGAACTTAGACCAAGATGGTATTGATGAACTTCGTCAAGGTCGTAATCCTAACATAGCTTCAGAACCTGATGAGAGATTTCCACATATCCTAATGAGAGAGAGAGAGAGAGAAAAAAAAATCACACTTAAATTCCTCCGCTCCCTTCCCGAAAATATTTCAGTCATCTCTTAATACCGGTATTTGACCTTATTGTTGAAAGAAGGCGATTGTTATCCCCAATGTACAAAAAAGTCTCACACAGCAACCGAGTAAATATCGATTTATTTCTTGAACATGTATTGCGTCCCAATTGATGGAACATATCCTAGTATCCAATATTATATCCTAGTATCCAATAGTATATCTTAGCATCCAATATTATATCCTAGTATCCAATATTACATTCTATTATCCAATATTACATCCTAGTATCCAATATTACATCCTAGTATCCAATATTACATCCTAGTATCCAATAGTATATCATAGTATAAAATATTACATCCTAATATCCAATAATATATCTTAATATCCAATATTATATCCTAATATCCAATATTATATCCTAATATCCAATATTATATCATAGTATCCAACATTTTGAAACACTTGGACAGAAAAAATGCACTATACCCTCATCAACATGGCTTTTACAAGAAACCAAGTTGTGAATCTCAACTGATAGGTTCACTTACGAAATTGTTGATAAACTTGGTTCATGTAAACAAACTAATGTACTAGTCATGGATTTCAGTATATGCTTTTTATAAAGTTGACAATAATCATATTTTCAAATTGCACAAATTAAGGCACAAAAGTTGTTGTTGGAGGCAGAATGTCGGACCTACTGCCAATTATGTCAGGTGTTCCGCAAGGTACAGTTCTTGACCTTGCTTGTTTTGGGCCTATATAAATAGATTTGCCTCAGCCTTTCAAAACACGAACACGAACTTTTGCTGATGAAACATTTGCTTATAAACCACTGGATTCTACCACAGACACAAATGTTACGACTCTAGGTCTTACAAATATGTAACAGAAAGAAAGTGAATCTAACAATGTAAATAAAATCAACAAGCAATTTATTTCCAGATAATTAAAGTGAAAATTCAAAAGACATTTACAATGTGTACGTTAAATTCCAAAAAAATCCTAAATGTTCTAATCACAAGTCCAAAATAATAGAATGTTCCGAATGAATTCCAATAACCTTGAATGTCATGATGTACAACACAGATGTAATCCAGACTGTATTTGAATGAGTTCACATAAATCCCAAAATCATGTATTAATCCAAAAGTCAATGAACACTTTTATATTTACAAGGAATATTGTAAATAAATAATTCCTCTCAAATTATAACTGATTTCAACAACACAACAAATATAGATTCTTTACAGACTCGTTATTTAGAATCAAAATTCTAGAATAGGAATGAGTTTGCTTGCCAAAAACTGTATATAAATACACATGCCTACATGACTTATGTCACGTAAGTCAAATTGCGAAATGCCTATGAAAATACTCGCCTACCTGACACATGTCACAATAGTCTAATTGCGAAATCCCTATGAAAATACTGTGTAAAAAGGTTTTGGGAGGCCATAATATGGAAACTTGTAGAAAGTTTTAAAAATTGCAAGTCCAGGACCAACATTAAAATTTATACTTGTTCATTTTTTTAGATGGAGAGCCACAAAAATCTCCCAAAATGAAAGTGCATATATTTTATTGAACAAACAAAAAATGGTTTCAGTTAAACAAATAGCTCCCCCCTTGCCCCATTTCTCAGATCAGTTTAAGTTTTTGCCTGTGTATTTTCAAATAACCATACAACTTACAATCATAGACAAAAGTTAAGTATGTAAACATTATACATAACACAAAAACTTTACAAAATGATCTATATCTCCTAGAAAAATGGGAACAAGAGTGGTCCATGGAATATTAGGATAATTGGGGGAGGGGGGTTGAAAGCTGTTAGCCATGCCAAATATGTATGCTTAACTCTTAGTAACAACCTTAACTGGACTACAAACATAAAAAAATATAAAAGAAAAAGCAAATAATACCCTAAATGTTATTTTTAGAATAAATATACAAACCAAAATTACTGCACTGAAAGAAACAGCGTACCAAATATACGTCTACTTACAACTTTAATACTATGCAAACGTATGGCATCCTTAGCAGAAAACGCAGAAAAACAAACTAGAAAGAGTCCAATAATCTGCTGCATGTTACGTGATAAATGACTACAAAAATACAAGCAGCATAGCGGACATGCTTCACACACTACAGTGACAATCTTTAAAACAAATAAAAATTAACAATTTCCTGATCTGTATGTAGAATATCAGCCAAAATAGTATATTGGTAGATCACCAACATTTAAACCAGCCCCAAATTACAATTACTTATTCCCTCCATCACGCCAAAAAATGCTAACTTGTTTCCCAAGAACTATTTGATACTAGAACAGTTAATCCATTCACATCAAACCAAGCTGGTCTGTTCGATATCAAAACATTATAAATTAACAAATCCTTTTATTTTAATACAATTTTGTAATACGTGACGTATTCAAATTACTATCTTTCTTTGTCACGGAATTGTGTGCACCAAAATACCTTTTTGTATTATATATGAACATAAATGTAAATTAGGTTTCGTTGCCGCGCACAGCGTTGGTTTTAGCCTTGGCGATTTGAAATAGTAATGTATGTTTACTTCTTGAAGCCCGCACAAAGCGCTGGCAGTGGAGGACCTGTTAATCTCGAGTTATCTGGCTGTGGATTTGACCACGTTCATTGTACTTATAGTGCCATTTTTCCCTATATCGACTCAATGCATATGAGCCTTGTCAGGGGGCTGTCAATGTTACGGAAGCAATCTTCAGCTGTAGAGGTATACGAAAATGTAAAATTTTATTTTATTTTATTTTATTTTATTTATTCTTTTTTTTGCTATCTGTTCTATGAGATAAAACTGTTTAATATAATTTATTCAAAATTTTTAATAAGTCAGACCTATGTACAAAACGCCATGATATCGGACAGAATATAGTTGGTTTCAGGTTAGACATTTTATAGCTTAACAGACATGTTGAATTTAATTATATGTTGTACACATTAAACAATGAGAAACCTTCGAGTTTTTATAATCGAGTACGATTATTATTATCGTAGACAGATCATGTACGAACGTGGTTATTATAATAATCATCTCGTACAGCCGTTCTTATCAAAGAAGAATTTGATGTTTAATGAAGTTAGTTCATGTGCACGCATCCGTAGTGTATATCACTCTATTCGCACATCAAAGTGTCTCATGTTTTATA
Organism: Margaritifera margaritifera; assembly: GCA_029931535.1. NCBI lineage: Eukaryota > Metazoa > Mollusca > Bivalvia > Unionida > Margaritiferidae > Margaritifera > Margaritifera margaritifera. The sequence goes on from JAQPZY010001171.1 coordinate 1,410,024, forward strand.
CCGCTGAACTTTTGTATTTTTAGTCGTTCCGGGGAGTCGTTTAACTCCGTTCTGGTTGTCTAACCCGGAAATTGTAGCCAATTACGACTTGCATGACGTTGGTTTGATATATGATACTGGTCGACTCAGTGTAAGGGGCCAAAGGTTCTGGACCAATCGGTCTGCGGGGTAGAGCTGTTCCTGGGGGATCCTTCAGCAGATCGAGAGGAGTGGATTAGTGGATCGGGAGTATTCGTGATCATCGTCGCGATGTCATGAGATAACAGCATCATATCGGTTTATTGAATATATTTTAGGTTTTCCACTTAACTTATGTTCAGTGTCATCATAAGTATGACAATCGAATACGCCATCATTCTTAATGATGAACAATGCCTTAATCACATTTGTTGATAAATCCATACATTGATCATATCGTTGATAAAACAATACATCATACATATATGTTGACAAAACCCATGCATTGATCATATATGTTGATTAATATTACAATGTGCGATATTTGTTGATGGACTATGCATTGATCGTATCTGTTGATGAAAGATGACATTTTGTTATATCTGTTGATAAACTTTGTGTGCATGGGTAGGGTTGATTTTTCAGTCATGTTAGTTCGATTTGTGAGACGGAAGTAAAGGGTGTGAGCTAGGGTGTCAGAGATTAAATAATCATTAATATGCGTTATAAACAAACATTTCATTCACGTGCCTTTGTTATGTGCCTTTGCTAGATCCAATCCCACCAAGTTTCATTTTGTTAGGCTGCTTTCGATTAAAACTCTTATCAGCCGTCTCCTGACTTGCGCATCCTAGTCATTATTAAAAATAATTGTTTTGGAGTAACAAGCAGAATCTAAATCAGACACAAACGAATAATCCTGCTTTCCATATTCCCCATCCATATATTTATGTTTTAATTATATTTAGATTACGGCCGGAGATTTTTGTAGAATTTTAAAGTGTTCATTTTGTTCCTCAGGGATTGAATACAACCAATTTTTCAGGAACTCGGAAGAAAGGTGTTACTACGTGTATCATAAAAACGACCAAAAGCAAAGTTACTTAAGGAAATGGAAACCAATATCCACACCTAACACTATTTATAAAGTGGTCCCAACATGTATTGCTAATATAATTAAAAACACGTACTGCCATATTTAATTACATGTAATCATGATCAAACTGCTTTTATGAGTGGCATCTCTATTTGTAAAATAACACTGGTCTACAATTTTTTAGAAGTCGTCTGCTTCAGAGATAAAATGTGCTATTTATTAGGGATTTTGATGTGCTGAATTCCAATATGACAATTAAAACAACTGATTGGCTACTGTTTCCAAGATATTTAAGTTTTTACATTTTACGTTTATGTATATTGTGTACATAGTAGACTTTTAATCATAAATTGTAAACCTAGGTCTTTTCATAAGTTTATGGTTGCTTGACATGATAATATTTCACCTGTCCTTTTTATGTAACACTTTAAAAAACAGCCAAAGGGTTATATAAATAAAAAATATATTGAAACAAAAGTCAAAAAACTATTATGTATATATAAGAACATAGTTTAGTCCTTATTCAGTGTCTACTCGGCGCTTCTTGGCTTGTCTCTTGTATTCATTAAATGGAGCATCTCTTGTCACTGTCCAGCAATAGTCTGCAAGCATTGATGGGCTCCATTTGCCCTGATAGCGTTTCTCCATTGTTGCAATGTCCTGGTGAAATCGCTCGCCGTGCTTGTCGCTTACTGCTCCGCAGTTCGGTGGAAAAAAATCTAGATGAGAGTGCAAAAAATGTATCTTTAGTTACATGTTGCAACGAACGCTTTTGTATGCCTTGAGGAGGTTTTCCACCAACTCCCTGTAGTTGTCTGCCTTGTTCTTTCCGAGAAAATGTGTTGCCACAAACTGGAAGGCTTTCCATGCCGTCTTTTCCTTGCCACGCAGTGCACGGTGAAATGCATCATCTCGAAGAAGTTCACGAATCTGAGGACCAACAAAGACACCTTCCTTTATCTTAGCTTCACTTAACCTTGGAAATTTTCCACAGAGGTACTTGAAAGCTGCTTGTGTTTTGTCCATGGCCTTGACAAAGTTCTTCATCAGACCCAGCGTGATGTGCAAGGGTGGTAACAAAATCTTCCTTGATTCAACAAGTGGTGGATGCTGAACACTTTGCATCCCAGGCTCCAATGACTGTCGGAGTGGCCAATCTCTCTTGATGTAGTGGGAATCTCTCGCAAGACTATCCCATTCGCAGAGAAAAGAGCAGTACTTTGTGTATCCAGTCTGCAGACCAAGCAAGAGAGCAAGAACCTCGAAATCGCCACAAAGCTGCCACTGATGTTGGTCATAGTTTATGCACCTCAAAAGTTGTTTCATGTTTTCATAGGTTTCCTTCATATGGACTGCATGACCAACTGGAAATGATGGCAAGACACTGCCATTATGCAGCAAAACAGCTTTAAGACTCGTCTTCAATGAATCAATGAACAGTCTCCACTCATCTGTATTATGAACGATGTTGAGGGCTGCCATCACACCATCAATGTTGTTGCAGGCTACAAGATCACCTTCCATGAAGAAGAATGGGACAAGATCCTTTTTGACGGTCACGGAACATGGAAACCCTAACATCACCTGCCAGGAGATTCCACTGCTGTAGTCTGGAGCCCAACAGCTCTGCCTTACTCTTGGGTAGTTCCAAATCCCTGACAAGGTCATTCAGTTCACCTTGTGTTATGAGGTGTGGTTCAGAGGAGGAGGATGGGAGCAAAATATGGGTCATGTGTCATTGATGGTTCAGGACTAGAAGTTTCATCCTCTTCCTCTTCCTCGTCTGACTCAAGTGAGAATGATTCTGGTGCATCAGGAACCGACAGTCCTTCTCTCTGGGATACTGGGCGTATAGCTGATGGATTGCGTCATCCATGACTTATAGGAATAACATGATGCAATTCATATCATGTATGATACAATACCAGCTTCAGATTGCATCATTCATTGTTTTGCCTAAAAAGCAAGTACTGTCCAAACACAGTCATAGATTTATTCATAGATCCAGTCAAAGATTTATTTTAGTCATTTCTGGCTTAAATTAAGATTCCTTCCCTTTATAACTCACTTATCGTCCGCCATTCGCAAGTCATGGGTCATATAAACTGACCCAGTATCATATCTTTAAAACTAGAGCCAATCAACAATGTTAAGCATCATTTTCGTTCTCAGTGACCCAGAATTAGTACAGTTTGACAACATTTTATTGCAGAAGCATTTTGTCTGTAGACCAGTGTAATAAGAGCCATACAAAATGCACAGTTTAACAGAGAAAAGGATGATACATGGACGACTACTACAACATATTGACTTTTTTAAAAAAGCATTTACTTCTTTGGAATACAGTTTTTTTAATGCATTGACTGTTGTATCTTTGGTATTTCGTGTGTTCAGTGCATACAAACATTTTAATTAGATATAAGATCTTGTGGTACCGTTTACAGGCAAATATCGTCTTGGTCTCATGAATGCAGACAAGGAGATCTGCTTTCACCTAATGGCGTAGCAAGAATTACTTGGTCCCTCACAAAACTTAATTCTAGGGCCCCCTCCCAATAGAAAAAAAGTTGTTTGATGGGAATTTTGGGCCCAATGGTCCTTCCCCACCCCACCCCCACCCCAGCAGTTGCGAGGGTAGCTTGGGCGGTTGCTACGTCACTGCCTAATTTGATTTACTGTGGGTGAGGCACTGTCGATATTGGCTTTAAAACTAAATTTGGTAATGGTATAAGCATCGATTGATTGAATTTATAATATCACGATATGCTGATGAATTTATAATATCACGATATGCTGATGAATTTATAATATCACGATATGCTGATGTTGTAAACTTAGGTAATAATTAAAGATGTATTCCCTTAGAAAACAATTAAACACGAATGTTAGTCGTGTTTTCTTGTTTGTTTGCTAATATTCATGAAAATGTTAACTATAGTTTGTTCTCCCTTGACTGGCCATAAATTCATTTTTCTTCAAATATTGAATTCCCAGACGATTTTCATCCAACTTATTTTTAAGAAAGAAAACGTTTCACAGCAATTTGACAGGTATAGCATGTCCATACATGGAATAGACCACTTTAACTCAGATAGTATATTGAAAGGTCAAGGTAATTAATTTATTGAAAATTAAAAATATACAAACTTTCTGCTTGTAATATTTAGTAGTCTTAAGATGTTTTAAAAATAAGATCCCTATAATTAGTATATGTTTTAGTTGCCACAAAGACAAATACTGCTGTGTGTACTGTAAACCTTTTTTAGCTCGATCACATTAATTTGCGGTTAACGAAGCATAGTTAAACATGTTCATGAAAATACAAATGAATAAATCCCTCTCCTTTAGCAACCATCTATTATAAGATTTCGACGTTTTGCTCATTAAGAGAAGCTTTACAAAAAATCGTGCAATACGTCTGTTAAAATTATTTGCCCTTGTGGAATACATTTTCTTTAGCTGTACAACCCATTTTTTTTAAAGAAAGAAACAAAGAAGTATATCACTTTTATATTTATTTGTTACATCTCAAGGAAAGTGAAGATTTTATGCTTATAGTTTAATTTGTATCAGTATTTGGAGATAAAATTGCATTAATTATATGTCTTTGCGTTAGAAATAATCTACAGCGACTAGACAGGTCACGTGTAGCATAATCTTACTGTGAAAATATCCGCACTTGCAATTATTTGTTCGGGATGTTCGCCTATTTCACTTCCGACTTGTATCGCATTGTCCTTCTTGTTCGGGATGTTCGCCTATTTCACTTCTCACCTGTATCACATTGTTCTTCTTGTTCGGGATGTTCGCCTATTTCACTTCTGACATGTATCGCATTGTCCTTCTTGTTCGGGATGTTCGCCTATTTCACTTCTCACCTGTATCACATTGTCCTTCTTGTTCGGGATGTTCGCCTATTTCACTTCTCACCTGTATCACATTGTCCTTCTTGTTCGGGATGTTCGCCTATTTCACTTCTCACCTGTATCACATTGTCCTTCTTGTTCGGGATGTTCGCCTATCTCACTTCTCACCTGTATCGCATTGTCCTTCTGTGCATAGCCCTTACATGAAGTTATGTTGGCATTTCATCATTATCTTAAATTTTAGGAATTTTAGGGCAGCATATTAAGTTTTTTTTTTATAACATTGTTTGCAAAGTTTCATCTTCTATTGGACGCTGCATGAAAACATACCTGCTTAATATCAAACCACATAAAATTAATTTTATAACAGAGTCATAGCGATATTCATCGTAGAATTTATGATGTTCGTCAAAAGCATGTTATCTTTTAATGCTTGAAAAACATTTTATGACCTTATTATTTTAAAAATTATCCACTGTCTTTCATTTTTGTTCATTCAAAAATTTTCGTTGATTTAGCCACTTAATTAACATTAGAATGAATGGATTGAGCTTGTATTTTATCAGCCTCATTTGATTTTAATCCATTAAGTCCTTTTAAAGGAGAAAAGGAATAATCAGTGGCCTTGCGATGGGGGGGGGGGGGGGGGCGAAGGGGGCGGTGGCCCCGGGCGGCACTTTCTAGGGGGCGACAATTTGGTAAGAGTACCGTATATATCATAAATAATACGAATGGAGTAGGGCTTATTTTGGTAGTTGGCCCTGGGCGGCACTTTGCCTCGCTACGCCACTGAGGGATAGTACCAATTAGTGTCCGAATAAGCAGGTGTACATTATTATATCAAATTATTTTCAAGCCGTATGATTTAAGAAACTGTAATGAGATGGTCTTAAGGTTTCTATACATCATGCATGGATTGTCATATTAGAAGTTAACCTATCTGCCGTTGCTAATGACGCAAATAGTCTTTAAATACATCGAGAAATACCAACGTGTCTCTATACTAAGGGCTTTGAGTTACCTGAAGGCGCATCTAGAACAATATGTCCATGCACTTTTAATGTTTCCGAATATTTCTAAACATATACAATGATGTAAAAATAAATTGTTATAAGCATTGTAAGGTTATCGTTTCGTGATCTTTTTGCAAAACAGCTGAAAATGTGGTTTGATATTAAGCAGGTATGTTTTCATGCAGCGTCCAATAGAAGATGAAACACGTAATACTAGGCTCTAAAACTCTACATTGTAAAGGAAACCTAAATTTACGAGTCAGGAAACCTATATTTACGAGTCACAGGAAACCTATATTTACAAGTCAGGAAACTATATTTACGAGTTAGGAAACCTATATTTACGAGTTAGGAAACCTATATTTACGAATCAGGAAACCTATATTTACGGATCAAAAAGCTAAATAATACATATCAGCTGTGTCCCACAATGTTAATATTATTTTTAATTGTACGTAACTAATTTAGCGTGAACACACAAAGACATCACACACATACACACACACGCACACACACATATATATATATATATATATATATATATATATATATATTGAGAGAGAGAGAGAAAAAAAAAAAAAAGAGATTATGATGATAGTTCGCATCAAAACTCTTTGGCCTTATTGATAAATAATTCAACCCATTTCCAGCCATGTAGTTATTTTCTAGCCATGTAGTTATTTCTTGTTATTTTGTTGTTTTTACTTTTTATTTTAATATTTCTGTGCCAAAATGCAAACAGTTCTGTGTGTGTGTGTGTGTGTGTGTGTGTGTGTGTGTGTGTGTGTGTGTGTGTGTGTGTGTGTGTGTGTGTGCCCTTCTGTATGTACTTTACTGTCCCCTGCGGAAGACCTTGCTTCAGGTCGTACTTAGGGAAAATTTCTTATTTTCCCCGCGCAATGTTGTGAGCCCTCTCGAGATTGTTGTATGAATTCGAGAACAACTAACATATGACACAAGCGATCGATAGCTTACTTATTAGATCGTTATTCAAAAGGTTAAAAGTCATTGCTCATTGATAAGCAAACTCGTTTGTAAAACTGAATACTCGCAAGATGTGGTTTAAGATAAGCGACACCCTGGTCAGCAGGCAAGTAAGATCCCTGTTGCCACAATTTCTCGATTTCGCAAATCCGAGTATCATGAACGCCAACATCACTCAAGAAGGCGAAAGACCCAGGCATCTTACTTTTGAGATAATCTAGTTTAAGCCCTGAAATATGATTAAAGAGTAATTATTATCAGAAACAAGTCTATGATAACTGTTGTTAATGTATTCTATTTTAATTATTTATATAATTGTAAGTGATATCAAGCCAGCAAACAAAGCTTTAATTGCTCAGATGCAAGACAGCAATACGGAAAAGTCAGTCTTGTACCTCCCAAATCAATCATTTTTTCTGTGAAAGAAACAATTAACAATGACGTGTGACGTCATGGTGTAATCGAGAATAGAAATACTGTCGTCCATACGATAAGCCTTTCTGTTTGTATAAGGTCTTTATTTTCCAACTTAGTGCGTGTTTTAATAGGAAGAATAAGTTAGATTACATTATTTTGGGATTAAAACTTAATAAGGAAAGCTAAACATGAACGCAAGAGTATGTATGGATAATGCCTTCTGTTTTAGAAACCATCTCCAATTTTATTACGAGGAATATATGAGAGATTCCGATTTTAGCTAAGCTGGTGTGTGTACTTATCCATTACCTGTAGATGGCAAATTAAATAATTTGTGACATCCGTGTATGAGTCTACTTCACCAATCATCGTCGCAAGCCATGGGCAAAACTCCGCTACGCTCTATTTTCACCCATGACTGCCTGCGATAAGATTTACTCGCTTTTCATAAATATGCATAAACCTGCTTAACCAATCATTGCGAACCCGACGAAAGTTTTCTTCACCCAACGTGACCTTTCACGCTGATTAAGTGAACTAATCAGATTTTCCCTTCCAAACACAGTCAGTACTCTATTTATGTGGTCACTTCCGTTGATGACGTGTTTTTGTTTATGCATATTCATGAAACAAGGAAATCTTAACGCAAGCAGCCACAGGTGACAAGAGAGCGTACCGGATTTTTGCTCGTGGCTTGAAAGGATATTTGCCAAAAAGTAGTGGCTTTTATTTGCTTTGGTTAATCTACACTTGTAAAAGACAAAGAAGAGAGTTAGAAATAAATATCATACATACATACATACATACATACATACATACATACATACATACATACATACATACATACATACATACATACATACATACATACATACATACATACATACATACATACATACATACATACATACATACATACATACATACATAGATACATACATACATACATACATACATACATACATACATACATACATACATACATACATACATACATACATACATACATACATACATACATACATACATACATACTCTTTCATAGAAATTTTTTGAAGTTACAAGTGACCACTTACAGCCTAAAGCTATTTACCAACATCTTGTAGTTGTTCCGACATCCTGTAGTCAGGCGTTACTGCGTTTAGCCACCCCTGTTGGTATTCCATAATTTGTCATTTTTTCTTTATATTTCTCGGTCATAAATGTTACGTTGCATAAAACATGAAATTATGCACCGCCGCCATATAATCTAGTCAATTAAATCTTACATTAGAATCTATGCAGTGAATAGTAATGCGAAGCGCTCAGAAAGTCGGTCAGAAAAGATTCATTGGCTGTTGCTGAGCTTATGCGATTGAGTACAACTCTCATGACAAGGGTACAAGATTACCATGCGCATTAAGCTGGAATTTGATGAGCAAATCGAACGGCAATAACAGAATACAAGGAAACTCGTGATGGCAGTATCGATAACAAACAGAGCTTTAGTATTTCTTCACTGATATGTAACCAATCAATTGACCTATTCAGCTTTGTTTGGCATTCGATATACATGCTTCACGCACGCTCCATCAACACTTATATGTGATTTTAATATTTAAATGAATATAAAAATAGTCAAAATGATTAGATGAGGACTAAGTTCTTAATTCAATGGTCGCCATTTTGGAATACTCGTACTCTTGGGTTAGTGAGGAGTATATACATAACAGTCGTGTAGAGTTATCGGTGCTGATTCTTACTCTTCAATTAGAGACACGTGTCACACATCTTACACGGATTGCCTATTTGAATGCACGCGTTGTGTTTAGCAGTTATCCATGAATCAATGGGTGAATGACATTTTAGCACCTTTGTGAAAAGCGCGATATTGACATCTTTTGGAGTTTGCGAGAACTTTTATTTCGTATTCGATCGTTCTGGGTATTTCACTGACTTCTTATTTCGAAGTTCTCGATCAGTATAGACAAGGGTTTTGACCATACGTCATTTAGCGTGTGTACAAGTTTAATACGACGAACGCAGTGTGTTTATGTAAATATTAATATACACAGGCCCTATCGTTAGTAGCTTGTTTATGTATTCTAAATCCTAAATCCTAAAGACGTTGTAAATATATGACCTCTTACCTCAATCAGTAGATGGTCATTGTTCCACAGTAACGATATTTAGTTCTCGATAATAGTCCCAATTGCATACATTACTGATCGACAGATAGATAGATAGGTAGACCGACAGACCAACAGACAGACAGATAGATAGATAGATAGATTGATAGGTAGGTAGACAGACAGACAGATTGATAGATAGATAGATGGGTAGGTAGGTTGACAGACAGACAGACCAACAGATAGATAGATAGATAGATAGATAGATAGATAGATAGATAGATAGATAGATAGATAGATAATGTCCTTGGGAAGGGTTGAACTCAAAAGAAATAAAGGCAATTGTTTAAAATCACAATTTAACACTATTGTCCAATCGAGTGCTATTCTCCTGTTGACTGAAGTTTTGACAATGTCTGGGGTCTTGCTTTATTTGTGACACACTCTGCAAGCTTTCTTGGTCATTGCATGATAATGTTTGACCGTACAAGTTTTTACGCAGCCAAAAGATCTACAGACCTACTGTGATTCGATAAATAATGTAGAACTGCGAGAAAAAAAATATCACTTAGCCTTAATGGTTTACTCGTTAGCAAGAAATGCGAAATGGAGACAAAATATGCTTCAAGCGAGCAGGCATTATAAATCATTTACAAGACAACACTTTGCTCAGTACAAACGTAAGGTATTTGAAAAATATAAAAGATGCAAATAAACGATCCTAGCAAAATTTTGAGACTTATAAACGAAATGGGTGACAAAATTATAGATATTTCAATATCTTTTGACACAATGTATAATCATTTAAGAAACCTCAACAAAGCTGACGATTCTCATACTTCCATTGGGTTTCTACTGTACCAGTTTTTGAGAATACATCAATAAATGAGAAGATAACTGAAGATGAGATAAGACAGATAATAAAATCATTGACAAATAGTAAATCGCCAGGGCAGGACGGAGTTATCTACGAATATATTAAGGCCATTGAATTAATTATGCTAACAATATAATTAAAATATATTGAATATATATTTATTTAAAATAATACGAGAAATTGCTAATGGTCAGCATAATCTTTGATACAGGAATAATTACTAAGGAATGGTTATTAGGAATAATAAAACCTTTATTTTAAAATATAGGTTGCAAATTGGATCCCAATAACATATCGACCTATAAAATTATTAAGTTGTCTGGAAAATTGTTTTCAGCTTTATTAAATAAGAGACTATATTAGTTTTTAGAAGAAAATAATTTATTATTAGAGGTAAAGGCCGGTTTTAAGACCGGTACTCGAAGATAGAGAAAGTTATAATACTTCATGTACTGATTGATTTTCTAATTGTAAACAATACGAAGTTTTTTTGCACTTTTACAGATTTTAATAAAGCATTTGATAATGTTTGGAGAGATGGCCTTTTGGTCGAAATTGTTATCAACTGGAGTCATTATGAAATATTATTTAATGTTAAATGTAGCCTTTATCAATACATTAAATCGAGTGCTAATGTTAATGGTAACTTTTAATGATTTTTCTGAAATGATACAGGTGATCGGCAAGGAGAAAATGTATCGCCATTACTGTTTTCAATTTTCTTGATAATATGATTTACACATATTAATTGATGATATGATTTACACATATTTATTGATGATATGATTTACACATATTAATTGATAATATGATTTACACATATTAATTGATGATATGATTTGCATATATTTATTGATGATATGATTTGCACATATTAATTGATAATATGATTTACACATATTAATTGATGATATGATTTACACATATTTATTGATGATATGATTTACACATATTTATTGATGATATGATTTGCACTTATTAATTGATGATATGATTTACACATATTTATTGATGATACGATTTACACATATTTATTAACGATATGATTTACACATATTAATTGATGATATGATTTACACATATTAATTGATGATATGATTTACACATATTAATTGATGATACGATTTACACATATTAATTGATGATACGATTTACACATATTTATTGATGATACGATTTACAGATATTTCTTGATGATACGATTTACACATGTATTGATGATACGATTTACACATATTAATTGATGATATGATTTACACATATTAATTGATGATATGATTTACACATATTAATTAATGATATGATTTACACATATTAATTGATGATACGATTTACACATATTAATTGATGATACGATTTCCACATATTTATCAATGATATGATTTTCAACATATTAATTGATGATTCGATTTACACATATTAATTGATGATACGATTTACACATATTTATTAATGATACGATTTACACATATTAATTGATGATATGATTTACACATATTTCTTAATGATATGATTTACACATATTAATTGATGATACGATTTACGCATATTAATTGATGATACGATTTACACATATTTATTAATGATATGATTTACACATATTTATTGATGATATGATTTGCATATATTTATTGATGATATGATTTACATATATTTATTGATGATACGATTTACATATATGTATTGATGATATGATTTACATATATTTATTGATGATACGATTTACATATATTTATTGATGATATGATTTACACATATGTATTGATGATATGATTTACACATATGTATTGATGATACGATTTACACATATGTATTGATGATACGATTTACACATATGTATTGATGATACGATTTACACATATTTATTGATGATACGATTTACACATATTTATTGCTGATACGATTTACACATATTTATTAATGATATGATTTACATATATTTATTGATGATACGATTTACACATATTTATTGATAATATGATTTACATATATTTAAAAGTATTGCTGCTTCTTTATACAGATGACACTGTATTAATTGCTACTAGTGAGAAATACATCATAAAGATGATTAATTGCTACTAGTGAGAAATAGATCAAAAAGATGATTAATTGTTCTTCTGATTATTGTAACACCTGGAAACTGACTGTCGTTGTTGAAAAGACAAAAATTTAAGTTTTTGGTAAGGGTAGAGAAAAGACATATAATTTCATATCTGATAATAAGAACATAGACGTGATAGATGAGTACAAATATTTGGGTTTACTCTTTTCAAGCAATGGCACCTTTACCTTAGCTAAAAAGAATTTAGTCATTACAGCCAACAAAGCATTGTTTTTATTATGCAAACGCATTTATAAGTTGAATTTACTAGTTGATTGTCAGCTCAAATTGTTTGATGTGACTATGGTACCTATTCTTACATACGTTTGTGAAACTTTGGGGATATGAAAATATAGACATTATTGAAAAAGTACATCTTGATTTCTTAATGTCTATTCTATGAGTGAAAAAGTACTCCAAAATTTATGATCTATGGAGAGTTAGGTCTATATCTTTTGTCTATATATATATCAAAGCACGGATGGTCATCTTATGCTAAAAAATAATAACCGAAAAAGAGTAAAACATGTCATGTACTATATATAGATACCTATTAATCAATTTACAATCTGGCATCTTTGCAAAATAATGGATTTGTGGTATAAAGAATACCCTAGAAAACTTGGGACTTAATTATTATTGGTCAACACGTTCTTTTTTTGGTGACAAATCTTTGGTAACACATTGCAAAAAAATTATAATCAACCAATATAGACAAACTCTGAAATCCGATATGAATGACACATTTAAAGGGAGAACTTATGCTTTATTACAATTTTTATTGGAATTAGAAAATTATCTACTAAGATTGCCCAAAAAGCTGTATAAAGTACTTTCAAAGTTTTGAACAAGTACTCATTGTTTCCTGTAGAAAAGGGACGTTGGGAAGGAATACCTAGACATGACAGAAAATGTGTATTATATAACAGTGGAGAAATTGGTGATGAGTTTTATTATTTGCTCGAATGTAAATTTTTTGATGAACAACCCAAGTGCCACTTGAAAAAAATACTTTTGTACTAAACCAAATATCATAAAATTTACAAGACTAATAAATGTGAAAAAATATTGGTCAACTGAAAAGTGTAGGTATGTGAATATTCTACTATATACCTTTTAGTCCTCCTTAATCTCCTCTGTGTTCATCCTTCAACGTTTGTATACCCACACGTATCTATAATGTAAAAGTTACTATCTTGTTTTTCATCATATGTCGCTGGAAAGCAACCTGAAATAAATAAAATAAACTTGTTAATACTATCTGTATATCATATGGCTGCCGCTAATTCTTATTGATCAGACCTTAAAGTGGACGCTTTTGCTACACTGCATCGCTTAGCTAAAATGATTGGGAATTAATGAACGTTTTTCGAAGAGTAAGTCTTATTGGTGTGACTAAATTATTAAGAGGGCAGCAACATTTTAGAACCTCTGTGGAAAATAATTACTCGATTTCGATACCTTTTTAGAGACGGCGATGTCTTTTTGACATTTTGCTGTATAAACGACGGAAGTGCAATTCCTTAAATGCTTATCTCGCCCTTCCTAAAAGCAACATTTAAATTAAGAAAGACAGAAAGAAAAAGGAAAATGACGTAGATTTTATCCAGTCATTCTTAAGTAACTGTTATGATAGCCATTATCACCTACTATCAGAATTTCAAAAGGAAGCTAGCACTAATTCCAGCATTTCCTAAATGGAGATGTTGATGTCAAAATCATATGGTGAAAATAATACGAGAAAGTGCTAATGGTATTGGCAAAAGAGAAAATGTATATAACGTGCTGCAATAGATTGTGGTAATAAGACAAAGATCAAAAAAGGACAATCTTAATCCAATAAAAGCTTGTTTTTATTTAAGACACTTCCTGTATAATGAAAAACCTTAAGGTGGAAACCTCAGCAAATCGAAATACCCTCAAAACCAAAAATAATTGTCTGGTCCTAAATTTGCCTTTTTTTTAAAAAAAAAAAAAGTTACTCAGTAAATAGAAATACCCTTAAAACGAAAAATAATTGTCTGGTCCTAAATTTTCATTTTTGTAAAAGAATTTACTCAATAAATCGAAATACTCTCAAAACCAAAAATAATTGTCTGGTCCTAAATTCCATTTTTGTAATAGAATTTACTCAGTAAATAGAAATACCCTAAAAACTAAAAAAAATTGTCTGGTCCTAAATTTCCCTTTTTTTAAAAAAATATTTACTCAGTAAATCGAAATACCATCAAAACCAAAAATAATTGTCTGGTCCTAAATTTCCATTTTTTTAATAGAATTTGCTCAGTAAATCGAAATACCCTTAAAATGATAAATAATTGTGTCATCCTAAATTTCCAATTTTGTAATAGAATTTACTCAGTAAATCGAAATACCATCAAAACCAAAAATAATTGATTCGTCCTAAATTTCCCTTTTTGTAATAGAATTTACTCAGTAAACCGAAAACCTCTCAAAAACAAATTTTTAATTTGGTCTCCAATGCTCTCTGTCTCGAGAGTTTTCACTGTGCCTTATTTCATTAGCTTGACTAGAATGATGCAAGCATAAGAAGGGTGAATACTAGCATGCCCTTACTTTTTTAAAACAAGATATGAATACAATGCTCATACGATTTTGATTCATAGAAAAATGTGGCTAATCTGATCCTCTCTTTTGTGTTTAACTCGTCTTAGCACAATCGCTGAAACAGGATACTTTTTTCTTACTTTTTGAAATGATGACTGAAAATGTTTAAATACATCTATTCATCCATCTATCTATGTGAATATATATATATATATATATATATATATATATATATATATATATATATATATATATATATATATATATTTATATTTATTTATATATTTATATTTATTTATTTATACCACATACATTAAAAAATAACACGACTTTTAAAGTGTTGGTATAAAGCAATTTGATATACCAATACTGGTGGTATATCAAATTGTGATCCGCCCATGGCGCATGAATACGCATATATAAACATGGTTTCAACAGTGGTTGTTGCTTCTATACTCTCTAGATCAGCGATGAATTTCGACTTATTAATCATTATCGACATAAGAAAATAACGAGAACAAATAATAATAATCCCGTTTTCTAAACGAATTAAACATGGTACACAATTTCATTGAAATCCCCTCTGCTCTCTCTCTCTCTCTCTCTCTCTCTCTCTCTCTCTCTCTCTCTCTCTCTCTCTCTCTCTCATGCATAAGGGACACACATACGTGGAAATCTATGGAGAGAGAGAGAGAAAACAGAATTGGAGCTGGATGAAACCCTTGAACTTGAACTTACACCAAGTAACCTACAAGAACCTGGGTCGTCGTAATGGTATGGTTACACTTTTCATGGGATTTATCTGCAGTGTTCACAATACCAATGATACAAAGTTGCAATAGCCTGTCGAGACTGTACGGTGGGCACACACATACTGTAATCTATTTATTGTTTTGTTTTTGTTTTTGTTTTTAACCTATATTAGGGTTCTAAAAACATTATTTTTAAATATTAAAAAGTCCAAAGGCCTCTCTCTCTCTCGCTCGCTGGACCATCGTCGCAAGCTACGGGCGAAAATCCTTGAAAAAACAAGCGTAGCGGATTATCGCCCGTCATGCGACGATGTCTGTGGACCCATGAATGATGGTAAAATTTACAGATAAACCGACCGACGGAAACGGGAAAGAGAGAGATGGAGGATAAAAACAATATTATGGTCGGTAGCAATGTTAATTAAAACATAATAATAACTTAGATCAACTGTAAATACATTTAAATGTTTGAATTACATCTTGTTGGCTCGTCATTTAGCTTAGTCTATATTACACACTCGTTTCAATATACTCGACGGTGACTGAATGGCTGCGCGTTCAGTTTTCAAGAAGCTAACAATGCTGTGTTTGTAGTGTTCTCCTTTCTTCACTTAAACCATCTTTCATGTTTAAATCATAAGTGTATTTTATATTCATTTAATCAATATGAATGAAAATAGAAGCTAAAAAAAAGAAAGAAAAGAAGCAACTTATCAATTTGCAAAGAGGATCGTGGATAGCTGCAGTAGGTACAGAACTACATTTTATAGCGGACACACTGGGCAGGGATGTGAAGAGTTCACTCACTCCGTCAATACACAGTTTCCTGTAGTCAATCTTAACTCCGTTGAAAATGCAAGTATGTGTCTTTGTATGTGATATAAATACAATATATGTATAGTATGTACGCTGTAGCATTGATATACCACTCGTTGAATACATTTTTCATTAAAAAAAGAATCGTTTCCTTTAAATGAAAAATGTACTATAAGGAGTGAAAACAGCTACAGGTCATATACAAATAAAAGTGTCAGAAAAGTACATTTTCTATTAGTGCTCCAAATTTCCGCTTTGCATTTCAATAGGTGCTAAAGCTATATCCGTTTCAAGTCACCCTCTCGCAGCTTTGGTTTGCGATATTCAAAAACATGGAAAATACAGAGTTTCCTTGTAAGGCCCTAGCGACGTCATCCACGGAATTAAACAAGTCAAAAGAGGCAGTCAAATGTTTTTGATAAGCAAAAACACTTATTTAACTTTGAGAAAGAGAGATAAAAATACATAGAATGGCAACACAAAACTATGAAAAGCAGTAAGATGAAATAATTGATGAAGTTATTCATGTTTAAGTACTACACGCTAAAACAAACTAATTGACGAATTTGATAATGAATTTAGCGTATATATATATATATATATATATATATATATATATATATATATATATATATATATATATATATATATATAGGATACTTTAACATGATATACAGATAGATAGATAGATAGATAGATAGATAGATAGATAGATAGATAGATAGATAGATAGATAGATAGATAGATAGATAGATAGATAAACCAGTGGTCATGAATTTGCCTAAGTGTCTGGAGCTTGAATGAATTTTAATCTGGCCCCACTGAGCAATCTGAGCTACCCATCTCCACCCCACCCCCCATGTCTTCTGTCGTCATTTTACACAAGTCTCGACTAGATCATGTGATAAAGCCCACGTTATGCTAAACATTTCAATATTTTCCTGCTACTATGCTAACGCTAAGATTAACTGCCGAAACAGGTTTAAGACATAAAGGATGTTGTATTTATAGATAAATATATATATATATATATATATATATATATATATATATATATATATATATATATATATATATATATAACTGGAAGGAAATATAAAAAAATACAAAAACTTATTATTATTATTATTATTATTATTATTATTATTATTATTATTATTATTATTATTATTATATGCAATCTTGGTGAAGATTTTCAAATCATTAAAATTCATTTCAAATAACCACAAAAACAAGGTAGGTTTCGACATTAAGGAAAGTAATTCCCCAAATTCTGGCACGTATTTATCGCGTTAGGAATTGTTTAATATAAGCTAAACTACAATATCTGGGATAATGTATTCCATATTATCAATGACGTTAAAAATGGAATTGTTCTAATTAATAGTACATTACACCTGTGCATCATTTTTCATTTGTAAAACCTTCTTAACTTTTCAAGACAAACTTGTACTTAAATGAAATCTACAAATGAGTAAGCAAGATTATTTGCAATAATCTTATCAATAATACGGCAAGAATAGTATCCTATGGAACATCGCACTATTTTATCATCAACATCATCGCAGGTGTCTTCTTTTAATTGAACAGCTGTTTACTTAGTATTTATCCTTATGTCTCCATTAATTTAAGTGAATCCAAAAAAGTCTTCAACAGAGCTGTCTTAATATTTGCAGAAATCTGTAATAAAAATAAATAAAATTTAAAAACACTTCACAACTCTTGTTTTCTTCACCTTTTCTTCGGGTTATTGAATAAATTTAAAAATTACTAAGGAAATAAATTTTAGAAGGGAATATGGGAAATGACAGAGCAAACCCGAATGTTTTCACCTGCAAGAAATCGAGCACTAATCCGTACGTTATTGATATGTAGTATTATTACTACGGACACTAAAAGCCAATAATTCACACGAGGATGATACTATCTTCAGCAGCTGATTATTTATATTGAGATTCTCTGTGTGATACGTAGATATTACCCCATAATAAGTAAATACTGGACTCCACGTGCTGCTTTCTTTTGCCCTCCTAGAAACCTTTGATAACTCAAACGATACATCTTCTTGTTGATATAATATCATATTCCAAGCGATGAACACTGCAAGGAAATAGTATCATCCTGAACAGAATGCAGGTCACTGTCAACGTAAATATGATACCGAGTTTATATCAAGTTGGTCAAACTCGGTGTACGTGTGTGTGTGTGTGTGTGTGTGTGTGTGTGTGTGTGTGTGTATGTATATATATATATATATGTGTGTGTGTATATATATATATATATATATATATATATATATATATATATATATATATATATATATATATATATATATATATATAATTCAAATGCCTAATTCAAAAGAAGTATCTAAAGCAAAAATCATTGCATGCTAAATTTACAGGCAAATAATAAAATATATTTTAAAAAATCTACATTGACAACAAATATAGAGTCACGTTTTTTATAATTAGGTAGATCAGACATGAATTTGGCATCAACAGTCAAAAATCATTTAGCTCAAGAAATGTTGCATATATTACTTAATAAATATTTTTTTTAAAACTCTGAAATATTTAGTTCGATCAGATATAATTTTACAGACCCCTGAAAATATCAAGTAACCAAAGAAAATAAAGCAGACATTTTTCGCCAGATACTTTTGAAAATAAACCGAAACTAAGGTTATATCGGGCAGATCAGACATATTCTAATATCCCTCGTTAAATATCATGTAACCTTGTCAATATAGATAGCACATCTTCTTGTGATACTACTGAGAATAATCTGAAACTACGGAAATATCTAGTAGATCAGACATAATCTGACTTCTACCTTCAAACATAATGTAACCAAGACTACATGTAATGCAGGCACTTTGCTTGAAGTATTATTCAAACAAACTGAAACTATTCAAATATCCTTTACCTGGCAAAGATAGCATATCAGACATAATGTGCATTCCCCGTGCAATATCCTTTAACTGGCAAAGATGGCATATTAGACATAATGTGCATTATAAGTCCAATATCCTTTACCTGACAAAGATGGCATATCAGACATAATGTGGCATTCACCGTCCAATATCCTTTACCTAGCAAAGATAGCATATCAGACATAATCTGGCATTCACCGTGCAATATCATTTGGCCTGGCGAAGATGGCATATCAGACATAATCTAGCATCCACCGTTCAATATCCTTTACCTGGCAAATATGGCATATCAGATATAATCTGGCATCCACCGTGCAATATCCTTTACCTGGCAAAGATGGCATATCAGACATAATGTGCATTCCCCGTGCAATATCCTTTACCTGGCAAAGATGGCATATCAGACATAATCTGGCATCCACAGTGCAATATCCTTTACCTGGCAAAGATGGTATATCAGACATAATCTGGCATCCACCGTTCAATATTCTTTACCTGGCAGAGATGGCATATCAGACATAATCTTTCATTCCCCGTGCAATATCCTTTACCTGGCAAAGATGGCATATCAGACATAATGTGGCATCCACTGTGCAATATCCTTTACCTGACAAAGATGGCATATCAGACATATTGTGGCATCCACCGTCCAATATCCTTTACCTGACAAAGATGACATAACAGACATAATGTGGCATCCACCATTCAATAACCTTTAACTGACAAAGATGACATAACAGACATAATGTGGCATCTACCATCCACTACCCTTTACCTGACAAAGATGACATAACAGACATAATGTGGCATCCACCATCCAATACCCTTTACCTGAAAAAGATGGCATATACTATCTTAATCCTACTTATAATGCAAACAAACAGAATGGTTTCTTGTTGTAATGATCTGGTAACGCATACATACACATGATCTGGTAACGCATACATACACATGATCTGGTAACGCATACATACACATGATCTGGTAACGCATACATACACATGATCTGGTAACGCATACATACACATGATCTGGTAACGCATACATACACATGATCTGGTAACGCATACATACACATGATCTGGTAACGTATACGTACACATGATCTGGTAACACATGCATACACATGATAGACTCAATCAAAATACACAGTGACCAGTCATTAAATAAAGAATAGGGGTACATATGAAAAACACACCAGATGAGGAAAGAAAGTAAAGTAGAAGCACTGATCTCACTGCATAAAATATGCATACCAAACAAGAGTATATATATATATATATATATATATATATATATATATATATATATATATATATATATATATATATATATACACAAAAGAAGACAATGCGTGATAAAGAGCGTTAAACTTGTCAAAAATTAATCACTGCATACAATGCCTTGCAATTATTTTTTGAAAATTAATTGAAATATTTTATACTTTGGTGGATCAGTTATTAATATGGTATCCACCATTAACTGTCATTTATTATAGGAAACATATTATTAATAATCCTAAAGATAATTTAGGTACGTCAGACATTAGTCGGACATCTACCATCCAATATCATTTAACAAACGCTATATGAATTTTAACTGAAATGCAAGCATAATATGAAGCTTTCCTTTCCTGCAATGATCTGGCGATATAGACATAAAAAAAAAATCCTCACCGCAATTAAAATTATATAGTTGATACTTGAAAATTAGCGCTGGAAATATACTTAATGTCTGACGAAATATACACGATACCGTATATACTAGCATATAAATAGAATACAAATGCAAACAACATAGACCCTGATCTGCCGTCGCATAATGAGCCAGCAGATCAGGGTCTATGTTGATTGTTCTACTGATTAGTCCTTACAAACTGCAGTAGGCGCATTATGCGACGGCAGATCTGGGTCTATGCAGTTTGCAGTTTGTATCGTGTTATACGCGAGTATAGACTGTAATATAAGTCATAATCTATGTAAACACAATGATCATTGTTGTTACTCAGTAAGATTCTGAATGTATGGTGATGCTCGCACGCCAATCGGAACAAGCTCTGGCATTTCCGCCAATAATTGGAAAAGCACCTCGAAAATACTACAGTAGCCGTCATTGCACATACATGCACATTGTTTACCAAATGACGTCGTGTGCATGTCACACAATCGTAGCGTTCGTTGCGGCGACTCGACTGAAATGACTTTATTCTTGGCTGAAACGTTACCCAAGTTTCTTTTTACATGCATAAACACATGAGAATTTTCTTTTACTGAATTTGTGCAAATAATTCCATAAAGGTACCATAATACTTTTCAAATTGTTCTATTTTTCCTAGCGTACTTCAGCGTCTGACTGAGTTATCCTCCATTTTCTCAGATATTTCTCCCCTTTTACGCTGTATCAATCCATCGAAGTATTTTCAAGATGGAATTTGGTAGAAAATCCACGATTTGTTCCGAGTGACTCGCACGCTTGAAAAAAAAAATAAGGAGTGGCGCGAGATATTGCCATGGACTAACCAAGTAACTTGTAATGAAAGACTGAGCGACTTCTAATTAAAAGAAGGACTTAGTTTGTTTGGTTTTTTTGGGGGGGGTTTTTTTTTGTTGTTTTTTTTTTTTTTAATGTAACGGTTTTAATTCACCGTAAAGATTTTAGCTAATTGTGGATTGCAACCATCACAGAGGAGGACTGACATATCTGTGATGATGTGGATAGGAATTAAATGCATAGGATCGTTTCTGCGTCTGTTTACAGTGACAAATCGTGTGTTCGGCGGACGGAGCATCGACGTTTAAATCGGCATAGAGTTTATTGTATTTTTCTGAATCATAACACGCCAAGCAAAGCCTGTATAGGAAATTCGGGTTGGACTGAAATGGGTGCTACTTTAAATACAACTTGAAGAATATACCCAAAGCCTGGACGTTACGGGACAATTCTTTCGGAAAAGTTGATTTTATGCAAGACCTGCAAGTAGTGGAAAGCTTCATCATAGTATCTTAGATATTATTATTATTATTATTATTATTATTATTATTATTATTATTAATATCATCATCATCATCATCATCGTTATTATTACTATTATTATTAGTATTATTATTATTATTATTATAGATTCGTAAATGAGCACGACAGAATATTGGTTAGATTCAGGGGTGGATCCAGAAATATTTGGGAGGGGGGACGTTAACAAGTAGACAAGGGGTCTGTGGGATCGAATCCCTAGTGGGGGCCCAGGGAGCGATGCCCCCGGAATCTCATGCATTTTAAGCGTGTCCAGGGCATAATGTTAACCATCTAACTGTAAAGAAAGCTTACTTTAGGAAATGTAACGGTTGTGTTGCGCTCATTTCTTTCTTTGAGGGTTTGGTTGGGGTGAAAGTAGGGGCCGCGCCCCGGATCCGCCCCTACCCCCACCCCACCTATCTACCCCTCCTTCCCTAGGATCCGTCCCTAAGAGTGCGTTGGACTCTAGAAGTAACTTAAATATAGAAAGCTTTAGACGCATGTCAGAAATAAAGAGCGGTCTTGTCCTAAGCTTTGGGTGATCAAATGACAACAGGAACATGATCCTAGTTGTAAATTGTGACAGTGTGTTTATTATATACTTTATAAGCAGTCCAGTTAGTTTAATGTTGTTGCTAATGTACCATATCCAGTGGTATTAAGCATAATTAGGTAAATATTAACCGCTTCCTGACATGGTAAACACGTGACAGCATTCGATGAACTATTTTTGGCTACGGCTAAATCAAAATGGCAACGGAAACGTCGAAGGCTGATCAGGTCATAAATATGACGCACACCAGAGGCCAACAATGACAGTAGCTCTTTCTACCTGACATCAGTGCCAAAAAAAATTGACTGTCTGAGAGTGATGATATTTGGTATTGCTTGTTTTATGCAATAGATCTAGCTCTCATCCAAATCAAATAAAGAAAATATGAATATATCCGAAGACATAAATTGCAAGTGAAAAAAACAACTAAATATGATTTATAACAATATTGAAAATATACTTCAAGTGATAGCTAGATGCTGCTGTGAGTACGAGTGAGAGAGAGAGTCAAACTGACCTTTGATACAATGTATCAATCAACAATTCTTTCACGTAAACAGTGCACTTCTGTCCATCAGAATAGCATTGTTTTATCAAGTACTAGGACTTCAATGAAACACAAACGACTCCTAAAAATAATCTATATCTTTATTTTAAGGTATTATCCAAGATCGATGGGCAACAATTCCCTTGGTTTAATGATGAAGGTTGCGGCTGAAAATGCGGGTCAGAGTGCAATTACCAGTCGCTCGGTCCGGAAAACAACATTTACAGCACTCTCCATAGCCGGAGTTCCACCAATCAAAGTTATGCAGGTCACAGGGCACAAAAATATATCATGAGGGCACAGAAAACTAATTCAATTTCCATAGCTTGTAACGTTAATATTTGGCCAAATTACTGTAATTTTGTGGTAAGATCAGCAAATCACTCTTACATCTTATAAGTTATCTATCCAAGAGAAAACTTTTAAAACGATGAAAATTATACGTTGAGCGCCTCATTTATGACAAATTCCCTTGTAGGTGCCCACTATAAAAGCCAGCTCAGTGAGATCTCCCTGTTTACATCCATTAGTACCGTGCGTAGACGGCGATAACATAAAGATAGTTTTAGTTTCAAGCCTACTAATGCGTACAGTTTACCCATATGCAAGCGTCTTCTGAAAAATACGTTTATTTTTTTACAGTGATTATCTCAGCCAATCAGCGACTTTCATTCATTTAAATATGGTATTTAATATGCCACCATACCACCACACATAGGCTAGTTCCGTAGCTAATAAAATAATTAGTTGAATGTAACCATGAATCACAGCGTGCGAATCGAAACTATGCCTAAAGGAACATAAGTCATATTCTTCAATTTTTACCCACAGTACCATTCCAAATGTATCAGCCAGAAGTACTGCTTCCACCATGACAGCAGCACTGAATATTGGACCAAACCTCCTGCAATGTCTTCGAAGGCTATTCTCTGTCGCATCTTCTCATCATTGTGCCTTCACTTTTCATTGATGTCTTGCAGGCATGTACAGGGCGCGGTCCAGATAAGCGATTTTTAAAGTCACACCCTATGATGCATATAAGCGGATAATACCAGGTCGCGGGCCAGATCCAGCCCGCGGCCTGTAGTTTGCACATGCCTGATGTATTGCATCATTTGCTGAAGGCACTCATTTTTTTCCTGATATCAATATTTCGTTGTGCCTCTTGGAATACATGATATTCTACCCTCTTTAACAAATGTAGTTTCATTCAATTCTGACGGAGCATTACCCCAAGTTAGTCCGGACACCAGGCCGTGGAGAATCGTAGGGGTATAAACCGTCGTGGAGATGGGGATTTATCCCCGTAAGATTCTACACGGCCTGGTACAGGACTATATTCCACATACGCGCGTTTCCATTGCAATAGCGTAGTGTGTATTACTGTGTTGTGCTCAGGTTTCATTCATAAATGAACGACAGGTAAAATGTTCAATACAACGTTTACATATTTTTTTTGTTTCACTTGTGTTGTTCCTATAACATAACAGAACGATTGTCTCTTAGTTTATAATAAAAAGGTTATTGACTGAGTATTTAAAATACTGAAGCCTCGATCATGTGACATAGAATGCTCTCGCAAGCTCGGGCATTCTGCGTTAATAACCTATAAATATTAAATGCATAAAGTAGGTTACGCAATTCAATACAATTTTAGTGACGTTGATATAATGTAAAATCGCAGGAAGTTCTTTGAATCAAAAGAAATTAATACACTTTTACCATAAAATAAACTTTCCATGTACGTGAACACTGTGCCATCATATAGTACGCGCACTGTAGTATATCCCTCCGCTGCTTAGTATTGTCCTTAGAGAAACTGATAGCATAAACAGTTTATTGACCAAGATCTGCGCTAAAGATGTTGGGAGTGTCACATCCGTAAGCAGCAGAAAATACTTGAACGTTACCTCATTCCAATTTTAGTCTCTTCAGATTGTTCCTTCTTATCAATCTTTTTTCTGGCAATATTCAATACAGGGGTCGAGACAGCATGGACAACATCCGATACCTAGCAACCGATGATTAACTCAAGCATCGTCCGATGAATATTGTGCCCTCATTCTGCAAAGGGAGTCCTGTCCGTTTTCCATTTAGTCCTAGTGAGCTGCAAAGGGAGTCCTGCCCGTTTTCCATTTAGTTCTGGTGAGCTGCAAAGGGAGCCCTGCCCGTTCTCCATTTGGATCTGGTGAGCTGCTAAGGGAGCCCTGCCCGTTCTCCATTTGGATCTGGTGAGCTGCTAAGGGAGCCCTGCCCGTTCTCCATTTGGATCTGGTGAGCTGCACGGAAATGTACATGGAACCATAAGTAAACTGGTCCTGACAACGGGGAAAAAAGCTCGAGGAATTCCACTCTCTTCTGTTACTATTAAATAACCATCAAATGATCTGCTATAACAAGAAAGGGCGGAAAAAGCAGCTATGACCAACGTTAAGCTTATGTTAAGTTTACATTAAATATGCAAATTACACAGATTGGACTTCTGCAGTTAAAAGCAGAAATACACGCGCGTATATATATATATATATATATATATATATATATATATATATATATATATATCTGTTTCCGCATTTCTACGGGTCTTGCTTTGTATTTGTTTTGGTTTTGGTTTTTAATTGGTAGTGTAGATATTAATCACAGTGATACCATGAGGGGCACATTTGTAAAAAAAATCAACACTGTAAACAGAAGCACCAACTTTAATATATTTATTATTTTTCAAAGAGGACAAAAGACCATAAGATAGCGATCCTAGACAGTCAAATATGCAAGAACAAAACATTAAAATGTGTCTGGGCTGAGCAATTTTTTTTTTCATCCACTTGTCCAGGACAACAGGTTTCAGAAAATTTCCTTGTCCGACCTACCTTTTCACTTGTTCCAAATTTTAAATCACTTGTCAAGATTTGATGAGATATATGCCATAACCAAAAATGGAAAGGAATTTACTGGAACTCAGACTTTCCCTAACTTCTTCTCTCAAGACTTGATCGATTGATAGAATGAAGTCTCTAGCCCTGAATCTGTTCTTATAATTAGCACTAAGTTCAACACTATTCGTTTCCTGGAGTACACAACATTTCCATATCAGGAAATGGTTTTCCATAATGGGCTAGACTGTAGGCTGTGTTAAAATGAGCTCTTAATTAGTTCATTTCAGTCTCACAGTTTAAGGTGATGATTCAGTCCGGAGACGTCAAATACAAGACGAAAAGAAACGATTATCGAATGTAAATTAGATGTTACTATGATAATGAATGAAAACAAACAATTTACAACTGTCATCGCAAAGGATTTAGGTCTTTACCCAATTACAATACTCACCTCAGTTGTATTGACTCAATGGCAGACAACAATCAAAGTATGTATGTATGAGTATATATATATATATATATATATATATATATATATATATATATATATATATTAGTGTGTGTGTGTGTGTGTGTGCTGTAAGTTAATTAAAAATATTGCAAGTTCCAATGACAGTTTAATAATTGTAGTTTTGTTATTATATAAATTTAATTATATTATATTTTCTGACGAAATAGTGTTTCGGTTGCATTATT
Organism: Margaritifera margaritifera; assembly: GCA_029931535.1. Taxonomy (NCBI): domain Eukaryota; kingdom Metazoa; phylum Mollusca; class Bivalvia; order Unionida; family Margaritiferidae; genus Margaritifera; species Margaritifera margaritifera. The sequence goes on from JAQPZY010001171.1 coordinate 1,437,199, forward strand.
TTCCTACGCCTTTTTAAAAAAAAAAAAATAACACGTTTAACATGAAACCCGGATAATATAAAATAATTTTCTTGGTTCTCTGAATTTCGTATTAGTTCCGTGATGAAATATAACAATTAAGGAATTATACTCAATGACCAGTCAAGCCATTTTATTAAGTACATGCACAGCACTAAAACCTAAGATACGATGACACTGGGTATGAAAATATGATTTAATTGGAATCGTTGAGCCATTTTACTATTTATGTTACGAATGAAGAACGTCCAAGTACTTCCAATGGATACAATGAATAATTGCTTCGCTGTTTTGTTTTGTTTCGTTTGTTGTTTTTTATTTTTTTTCCACAAAATTTCACGAATAGATTATTGAAGCCATATTTGAACGCCTTAGATGATTACATTGTAACCACAAATGGATGACTGTGACCTTTTAAATGGTTTCCAAAACTTTACATTAAATAAAACTGAGTTACACATCGAGTTCCTAAACTACATTGCAGTATAGTAGATACATGTTGATTCAGTCAAACTACAGCTCTTTGTTTCGCCTTTTGAGATATGCGCCAATTATATATATATATATATATATACAGATTTAGCTGCGATTAGTTTCCGGGGTTTTGGTCATTTTTTATTGAGAAGATTGGAAATAATGTGATGAATCGATGTGTCCTTACTGCAAGGTTGTTGCAACGAAATAAAAAGTTATAAAAATGCACTCACAAGTTTGTATCGACTGTTTTGTGACTCCACTTACGGATGCATATGAACACTGAAACTTTGATGTTATTTTTTTACTGTATATACATTCATTTGTGCTTTTATTTTCATTTCCGCAAATCACCAATTTATCGTAGGTAGAATAGTTGTACTATGTAACATGAGCGGTGGATAGTTGCATGGTAGAATACTATTCAAGTTCTGTTTAGTAGTCATCCCAGTGACAGTTTTGTGTTTTACGGCACAGCTACACACGAAGTGCCCAGTGATACATCACGGCAGCCTACCCTGGCTGAGTCGAAGGTAGGATCGCGTACATATCGGGTCGCGAGTCCGGCACGCTAAACACTAAGCCACCAAGTGGATGATACTGACATCTTACATCGTGTAACTACTAAAAAGGGTGCTTATTCTTGACGTAACTATGTACTAGAGATATAAAATTATCCCGGCTATTTAAGATGGCTGAATGCCTAATAAAGGTGACCTCTCTTAAACAATTTTGACAGTAGTTTTCACAAGACTCTTCAGCGTCCAATCTATTTATTTATTTCAAATATGGCCAAAACATCTACTTGTCTAGAATGACAACAAGCGTTTGTAGCGTACTAACAAGGTGGGGCTGTGGGCGGACGGGGCGGTTGCCCCGGGCGCCAGAGGTCTTGGAGAGTTAAAACAGCTGATAAAAATTCGGGCCTCGTATTCTGGCCATTTGGACCATCATCGTCACCCTGGGCGCCATTTACCTTAGTACGCCACTGACAAGCGTGTTAACAGCATGCACGATTTCAACTTGTGATTTTGTAATTCATAACTCTCCCGAGAACTCTTTACCGGTATTCTAGCTGACGTTTGTAGGGAAAGATTTTATTGTATAGCGATCCTTTGATGAAAAAGATCTAACGTGAAAATATGGATATAAAAATCAGAGTATTATTGAACATTACAGTTGATTTTCTTTCTAATATATCGAACAATAACAACATCAAATGTATACTTTGCTTCATATTAGCCTCGAAGATTCCATTTGGATTATACTCAGAAAGGATACAAACACTTGCAGTTCTAGTGCTAGATGTGATTACAAACTTAGGATAATCCTGACTACCGTATGTACTGCCGTATAACCTTTACCAATTGCAAACTGCACAGACCCAGATCTGCCTTCGCATAATGAGCCGGCCGATCTGGGTCTATGCAATTTGTAGGGACTAATCAGTAGAACAAACAACATAGACCCTGATCTGCCGGCTCATTATGCGACGGCAGATCAGGGTCTATGTTGTATGCATTTGGACCCGGTTTATACGCGAGTACAGACGGTATTTTGCACACAAAAACCCTCTCTCTTAATGTAGATGAGAGTAATTGCTTTTTTAATGATACCTGATATACATTATATTAGCGGAGACAGGGTCCATTAGCTACAGATATGATGACAAATAAGCATTTGGATACATTTCTAGCCATTAAATCCATTCAGTTAACCATCGAATATTGTCATGTTTCCATGAGTAAAATTGCACACAGTTTTAGCCTCTTGAAGGTAAAAGAAATCACGCCCAAAAAATATCACTTTCAATTATGTGTGGAATCCATTATCAATTAATCGATTCCCGAAATCCATTTGTACTTTTTTGTCAACATAAGCTGAAAATAATGATCATCGCCATCAGTACACGATGTCATCATTTGTTTTACCACTTGCTAAATGTGAAAAGAAAAGACAGAAAATAAATGTTTTCATTTTATTAGGGCTAATTCAAATATTCTCAAAAAATGAATGTTTAATTTTCAAAATATATGAAACAATAATTTCCTGTAGTTTGCAACTATAAAGTTAGTTTTATGTCCACCACCACCACCACCCCTTCTTTTTTTTTTTTTTGGTTTTGATTCGTTTTGATTTTTAATCACATGACATTAGTTTCTTTAAAAGGTTTATATAACGGCCAATTCGGTTAGAGAAAAATTTCAAATATTTTTTTTGGGGGTGGGTGGGGGTGGGAGGCTTATTTGGATATACTAAGAGGATATCAAACATAAATTTCTTCAAATTTGCATGAATCAATCTTTCATT
>JAQPZY010001171.1:1445000-1495587 GCA_029931535.1 Margaritifera margaritifera
CACAAACATGAAATTAATGGGTTACATTAATCCAGTATTAATATAGTTTTCGGAATATTAATGTACACTATGTACACACAATTTTAAAATGACAAGGAGTAGGAAACTTTTTAGATTGACTTAAATTACAATATGTGGCTAACACACAATTGCTCGTAGTGACAGCCTGATTTAGTTAACTGGGCAGAATTTGATCATGTACGTTTGTGCCGTTTCACTATTTCCGTTCCGCTTCGCGCCTCCCTTGCCGAGTCCGTGCAGCCTTTTCCACTCCAGATACAACCATGAAGGTAAACGAATTGCACACCCTCCCATATCGAGGGAGTGGTGTGTATTAATTACATGTACATGTCCGTATGGCCGCAAACGTGGATAATTTAAGATCAGTCAAGATCATCCAGATTCGAACTACTTAGGTTTCTTCTTTGATGTCCGGGTGTATATATGTTTAGACGCAGTGAATCGAACTTTTATAATCGTATCAATACTTCGTTCCTCTTTGCGCCTCCCTTGCCGAGTCCGTGCAGCCTTCCACTCCAGACATCCAATCGTGCGCACACCTGTAATCCTGTAAACATTGTGGAACCATTCCTATGTACAGGTATAATTCATAGTACACACCCTCCCACATCGCGCCTTCAATGAACCCTCAAAATGGGGAAACCATGCAGCGAGGGAGTGATGTGTAAATAGTGTGCACGTACTAAAGTGTCAAATGTGTCTGCAGCCTGGCAAGCTCATTTGACATATAACCATAAGGGTAAACTAAAATCGATATTGTGCCGATTGGCGTTCATCCATTATTAACTAGATGTAAATGGCCGAAGGGCCAAACGCGTCTCAAATCTAAGTTTGATTGATTGATTGAACTTTTATAATTCGCAGTTCGTTTTTAAATTGCATTTATACAGTAAAGCTAAAATTATTTAGAAAGTGTAAAAGAGGGGGTATGTAATAAATACAAAACCACATTCGTGTTTTTTTCTGAATTGGGGGAAAGAACTCCTTTGATATGGCTTATGAATACGTCTCGGCCCGACGGCCTCGACGTATCCCTAAGCCATATCAAACTCGTTCTTTCTGCAGACTCAGAACAAAACAGGTATGCAGTTTTGTGTATGTCTCAACCATGCAATCTCTGCCCGGCCTGTGTGTGTTTGGGGGCGGGTGTGTTTAGGATAGACACAGGGCCAATGTCGCTAACATATCTAATTCATATTTTCATGCACAGTAAGTATATTTATACTTACAGGGTGAATTATGACCCAAAATCCACATGCCCACCTCTTGGCTCAAAACTCTGGAAATGAACAAAATTAAAAAACTGCTGTATACATTTACAGACCACCTCCAGTCATCCCAAGGTCAAGGCTTTCGCAGTCAATTAAATTCATATATTGCTGTTGGGATGTTTAGCTTACACATGACTACCGTATGTACTCGCGTATAAACCGGGTCCAAATGCAACCAATATAGACCCAGATCTGCCGGCGCATTATACGGCAGATTGACTAGTTAAATTCATCAGTGCTGTTTGGATGTTTAACTAGTCATGTGTAAACTAAACACATGACTGGTTAATTTATCTATGCTGTTTGGATATTTAGCGCAAACATAACTAGTTAAATTCATCTATGTTGTTTGGATGTTTAGTTTACACGTGACTAGTTAAATTCATCTATGTTGTTTGGATGTTTAGTTTACACATGACTAGTTAAATTCATCTATGCTGTTTGAATATTTAGTTTACACATGACTAGTTAAATTCATCTATGCTGTTTGGATGTTTAGTTTACACATGACTAGTTAAATTCATCTATGCTGTTTGAATATTTAGTTTAAACATGACTAGTTAAATTTATCTATGCTGTTTGGATGTTTAGTTTACACATGACTAGTTAAATTCATCTATGCTGTTTGGATGTTTAGTTTACACGTGACTAGTTAAATTCATCTATGCTGTTTGAATATTTAGTTTACACGTGACTAGTTAAATTCATCTATGTTGTTTGGATATTTAGTTTACACATGACTAGTTAAATTCATCTATGCTGTTTGGATGTTTAGTTTACAGATGACTAGTTAAATTTGACATATCTCTAGTTAAGAGAGGGCAGTAAGGACACTACTTAGGCATGCTGATTTAGATAGTGGACAAAGTACTTAAAAGTCACGAAATGTTACAGCCTAAATGTTACTAAATGCTTCTTTTTGTCGCTACTTGTTGCTACTATTATATAGTGAAAAAGTAAGATTTAGACTGTAACTTCACTCAGCAAGAGAGAAATATGTTATGTGAAAACTAAACATCCCAACAGCATAGATCAATTTCACAATGAAAGCCTTTGCATGCAATAGCATATGAAAAGTGGGAAGATAAAATACAAACAGTTTCAAACAAGAAACCCTGTGACAAAACCCTGTGACAAAAGCCTTACTTAAACTGTCAATAAAATAACAAATGGGGAAGCGTTCAAGACGTTTTAAACGAATTCAAGATTCAAGGTGAAAAATGATACAGTTTGTCGAATAAATTTCGTGACATAGAGTCACCCTTAAACAGATTGTTCATTCTGCAACGAATCGAACACAATGATTCAGAACCAATTGATGATGATCGGAAAGAAATGCAAGATGACGTGAAAAAGGGAAAGAAAAAAAAAAAGAACAGTTATTACTCAGTTAGCTTTCAGGAGTAAATTATATCATTGAAAGAGCTATGGGCTACATTATTTTCAGGTTAGAATCAAAGCAAAGAAAAACCAAAAAGTTACTGCGCAACAGGAGTACAAGAATCATAAGTACAGAAATGAAAAATCAAAAGAACTACATACAAAACAAGTACATCAAAATGTTTTCCTGAAATGCTTTAATTCAGCAAAAAGGAAGTATTTCATGTTTTTTCAATGTTTTTTATTTTTGAATCCTTTATTGCAGGACTCGCTTCTTTGAACGTCCAGCAAAACTTCCGTAATGTACTCTAATTCACGTCGCATTTTACCGATGAAAGAATTAATTTCTTTTACGGTTTTGATTGCGTTGGATGTTGCATTAATACTTGCTGAAACAATAGCAATTTTATCTATATTAGTGTACAAGACTAAAAAAAAAGCTTTCTGCAACCTATCAGCTACAACCATTTAAAATGCGTGAAATTTTGATGTGGTGTGTGACTAGATTTACTACGTCCAAAGATTTAAAATTTTTTTATATTTAAGCAAATTATTTAAGTGAAATATTTTAGGAGGATACGGAGTATCGATTCGTCAACCTTCGGTTTTAAAATCCAAGGATTTTCAGTCAGTTACAACTACTATAGTTTTTACTGTATAATGGTGTGTCTATGTTGTTAGAGAACTTGCTCTTATTCAGGACTATTAATGTCACCTTTATTTCCAGATAATAGTTATTTATTTCACGTTAATATAATTTAAATCAGAATGTTTGGAATTTATTCGGTTTTCTCTCTTGACTTTTTAAGCATATTTAATTTATCAGGATAATAAGATAATCAGTAATCTGTTTTATTTGCTCTCTAACCTTAATCTAGAGTGTCCGAACGGTCGACTGAGGCAGTATGGTGAACCAAATTTTTTGTTTAAAAAAACCTAAAAATGGCGTGGTGATCATATCTTGGTGAGCTAGTATTTTCTTTCAAAAACTAATCACACTGTTTTGAAAATGGTGGTGAGCCAGCTGCTTTTTTTCAAAATTGTAAAAGTAGTAACTATAGAAGATCGTTTTTGAAAATGATGATGAGCTAGCTCTTTTAAAACAAAATAAGGTTAAAAGTAGTCACCATTTTTGTTTGTTTGTTTGTTTGTTTGTTTTTTGTTTTTTTAATTTTATGATAATTGTAGTGCTCCAGATTTATTTTTAAAATAAAATTGGTGGATGGTCAACTTTTTTTGAGCCAGGTGAGCCAGCTGTTTTTCAAACGAACAAAAATTGCTGGATGGTCAACTTTTTGAGTTGAAAAAGTTTATTAATGGAGGTGAGCCAGTTCTTTTTTAAAACTTTGAAAGTTATATTCATGCCTCTACATAAGTGCTTTTTGAAGAAAACAAAAGCATGTTGGTGAGCTAGGGTTTTTCAAAACAAATTTATATTTTTAAAAAATGGTTTAGAGTTGCTGACTAAGCTGGGTTTAGCGTTTTCTATCTCCTTACATTAACTTTACTGTAAATATATTTTATCGTCCATGCTTGATGTACACGCATGAAACATGATATTTTAATACTTTTACCACATATGCTGCGTGTTGCAACCTAAGAAAAATATAGCTTTGACGCCTCGTCATTTCAGCGTGATTGTCGGAACATGAGAATGAAGAAATTTGATCAAGTGCAAGTAGCGATCAATCTCCATTGTTATCATGCCTGACAAAGATCACGATTTTATTTAGAATCGATAAAGAAATATAATAAATGTGTTAATGGCAAGGCTAAATAAATTGTAGTGTCTAACATTATTAATATTATTTGTCTGGGTTGTTTGTACTTTAACCGCAAATAAATCTTTCGTGGTCTGATTGTCAAAAAGAAAGTGTCTGCATTACTCCTTTCTACAGAAGAAATATATTTGAAGTAAATACATGTTAGAAGGTTTTTAAATCAAATCATTGTAGCCGGAAAGGACACAAATATTAAGCAACAATTCCAATTTTTCCAAATTTTAAATCTCAACGCACTATCAGTGTATTATGTTATAGGGGAGGCGAATCAAATATATCCAAAGTTGCTTATTAGAAGGGTTCACTCCCCTTTTAAATATTCATCCACAAAGCTCAGCTATACATACAGTTGTGCTATACTGTCAGACGCTTGCATTAAACATCCTGTATTTTCCTTCTGTTTATTTTTGTAACATTTAAAGTATTTGCCCATAAATTACGAAATTTGTTCCCATTTGTTTGGAACTGGATCGAAAAACAGATACGTTACCATGGGCGTTGCGATATTTCAGATGACGTTCTGCTCTGCATAATTAATTTGTCCAAAATGTAACATGATTAATAGAAAATATACACTTGCGATCAAACGTTACGAGAGAGTACAACGACATCTGCAGTTTTATTACAGGATACATGCTAATGATACACAAAAGTTTCATTTTTATTGAACTAAGAGACCGGAATTTAGCAATTCACAATGAAATAATTAAAAAAAAATACATTTGGTTGATAATAACCGAACATATATTTTTTTTACAATGGAATAAATTCAATATTGCCATAAAAACTCGTACTTCAGTAAACGTTTCTCGAGTAATTACTTAAGATTTACCTCATTGGGCGAGCGTAAGGTATATGTTGTTTATAGTAAAGGTGTTAAGGTTCAATCATTTGTTGTATTTTATCACATCGCAAAGCTAGAGGGCAGTCATTACAGATTCATATTATTTAATGCTGTCTTTGAAGAACTGGTAAATAAAAAGTGCTAGCATGACTTTCATTTCTTCGAATTACCATGGGTCAACTAGCTCCTGTTAAAGGAAGATGATCCATATGACATTTACAGGCGTTAATGTCGTCTGTAAACGTCACACTGACATTTACCAGCAACCTTGCAAACGGTGTCACCGTTAAATGTCACTTTTTACTGTTTTTGTGACATTTACAGGCCCTACAAAGTTTTTCTTATTAACCAAAGTTATGACATGTATGTAAATTATCCAGTCACAATCTTTTAACAATAGTCAATAACTATAAAAAATTAAATGGATTAGTGACATTTTATATATATATATATATATATATATACATACACGAATAAATAATATTATCATACAGGTTAGAGAATGTTAAGTTCATCTGGAATCCTACTACAGAAATCAAGGTATATATAAGTAATTATAGAGAATTACAAATATACACCAAACAAAGCGGAAAGTGCTATCCCTGGTTCGAATCTCAGTAGAGTATGAATTAAAAGTCTCTAACCGGTATGATAATATTATTTATTCCTATTTAAAAATTCTGATAATGTTATCAAGCATTCTCCTGTAGGATCCAGCAATAGCACCTTCCGCTCTGTTTGGTGTATATTTGTAATTCTCTCTTTCTCTCTCTCTCTCTCTCTCTCTCTCTCTCTCTCTCTCTCTCTCTCTCTATATATATATATATATATATATATATATATATATATATATATATATATATATATATATATATGCACATATATATAGACACAAAAATTGATAACGCAAATTCAAAACGGTTTCCCAACGTTTCGAGCTAAACAAGCTCTTTGTCAGGGGAATACACAACTTACATATACAAAACAGATACTAAACATAAATACTAAGATAAATTCTGGACTCCTACATATTAAAATCACTAGGGGGGATTTAAAACAAGAGATATAATAAAAAGTTGTGTCACAACAATAATAATAACCGAGCAGGTTATTGTGTATATCACATAGCTATATATTTCGAGAGAGAATATAGGTAATTGATAACAATACCTGCAAGAAAATTGTCCATTTCTTCTGCGTTTGAGTTTTATTTTCCTTGAAACTTAATAAGATATTCTCCGCATCCTGTTTAATCAGTATTAGCTTCTTTATTCGCTGAAAGGTACAACGCTTTCGAACAGAAAGTTTATACTAGCTAAGACACAAGTAAGCTTGCTTGAGTTCTTTCCCTTTGACCACAAATATAAGCATTGCAAAGTCATTTTGCTTCAGACTCACGAGGACAGAAGTCCAAATGACAAGTAAAAACTTGATGATTCATTTCAATTTTCCTTACTTGCAGCTTAATAGTTTATGTGAAATTTAAATTCATTGAATTTGTGAAACGTTTCTTCTCTTCGACTAATTGTGAATTCGTTTTCAATAATAATTATCTGCATTAATCAGTTTTGCTAGCAAAAAAAAAAAAAAAAAAAATTTTGATTTTACCTATATCTCTAAAATTCCAATGAAAAGTAAACACGATGTAAAAAGATGTGTCGTTTTGGTTAGACTTACTTTTCTTTTAAGTACTAAATCCAAAGAGTGTCGTTTTGGTTTGACTTACTTTTCTTTTAAGTACTAAATCCAAAGAGTGTCGTTTCCATTTTTTTTACCGTAGCTTAATAGTTAAATCAATCGTTCATGTTGTTTTAATACGGTATAAACCAGGAAAAAAAATGACAGAAAATTTGCAGTGAATCGGCGAATTTATAATTTTCTTTTTAACTCAGTTTCTTGTCAGTCTTTCGATTTTAATGTAAATTAAGTTCTGTATCCACATTTTCCGTATGTCACAAAGTTTTGTGAAGTAGTTATCTCTTTCGAGCCGATTACTTCCCTCCTGTCGGCCAGTCTTTTTCTCTTTATCATAATTTGACGGTATCAGAGCTACCAACTGTGGCACGATGTACCAATTTATAATTATTTGGCACACAGTCTTCGCAGACATATACTAAGATATTTATTGAAGGACACAATTATCAAGATTGCTCGAAATGTGCTATCGACCTTTCAGGACTCACTGTACTAATTCAGGTCCCATAGTAAACCTATGCAAACACCATGATATTAAAAATTCAATAACTTTACATTTCTGAATGCTCATGATCAAACCTATATTTATCAGTATAGACATATCCTTGATGCAAACTCCTTTGTAAAGAAAACAATGTGAGCCACAAATTTTTTTGGCTCTACGTGTGTTTTGAGCACGTGCTTCCAATTCCGCACCAAAGAGTCAGGTGCTAATTTCAGAAATGAGTTTTCCAAACTCAGGTCTGTAAAAGGACTGAAATTCCATCAGTAATACATGGTCACAACTAGGATAAACTCTCGAAAGATTCTTTTCACTACAATTTTACTTTCATTATCAACCAATACTGGCCAGCCAAAACCATATATACTCTATTGTCTTCACCCATTTCTAGACTGGTTCCCATTCTTCCCTATAAATAGTACCGTGAGTCCTTCAAATCTGTCGCGCAATCACGTAACATCCCTTCCGTCCAATAAACACACTTTATAGGGTCGAAGACCTTCGACTCTGAAGTGTTATAGTGCTATTTGCTCCCTCTGTTACGTGGGATGACTGAAATGCTTAAACATTACATATGTCACGATTTTCATCAGTTCTCCATGTACAAGTCTGGGCCAGTATTTAAAAATAAAAATAGAAGCTAAAAATTCCTACTCAAGCAAGTAAGATCTAAAATAAAACTCACCAATATCAAGATAGTATGTATGGCTCTATTTTATTTCATTGCAATACTACATAAATTATTGATTCTCCGTCTCTGTGTCATGGCAATACTACATAAATTATTGATTCTCCGTCTCTGTGTTTGAGTTTGTTTCGTACCCAAACGGTTTTGAAAAGGAGGGCTCGTTTTTGCTTGTATCGCAAAAGTTATTTAAAAAAAGGCTTGTCAAAGTTCCTTCAGTGCGATGGAAATGATTATTGCAATTAGGGGATAACAGCTTTGTATTCGAGGACTTGAAGATATTAATGGTGGTTTTATTGTCCCAAATAATGCGAAGCCTGTAAAACGGATATTTGCGACAGTACAACTACGATTAGGTTGCACGAGACAGTTTTTATGTACAAATTTGACTCCATATCAACCTGCCTAATATAAAAATTCATTAACAAAAATTGAGTTCTTTAGTTAGAGAAAAAAGGTCCATATTTTTGGATAGCTATACGAACCAAACATAAGAATATGGTTCAATTAACCTAATAAGTATATGCAAACTAATAGCAAAGGAAGTTTATGCCGAAGATCGTGTTTGAAGCAAAGTGATACTCATGGTACCAACGCAAACCCTTTCCCTAGGTGATAATTTTGAAAAACATTGTGTACTAAACAGTTTGATGCAATTCAAAATAGTTGCCATCCAGGCCGTTTTTTGAAGTATTCTACATGCCTTCAACCCAATGTGTCTACTGCTACAGGTGGCCCGCTCTTCTTCCTGGCTGACCATTTGTATGCCAGTATCATAGTACTCCAAGTAACCACAGGAGGTGTACATGTCTCATATCAGTTTAGATAACAACGCAAGCCCGAAAGACCTAATTCAAAAATGATATCGATATCTTTAATTATTAGACAATAATAGCTGAAAACATCACATGATAGCCTTAAATTAGGAATTTTGACTGGGGCCAATTTACCAAACTCTCCCCTGCCACCTTAAACTTTTTTCCTGAAAATTGTTTCTGTCAAAGGTTTTGCATATATCAAATATTTAGGCAATATCTAGTAAAATGGTAAAAATGAAATTATATTACATGCAAAACTAATAATGTCATTACACTTTGTGCATTGTGTATATCATGTGTTTATGACTGCATTTGTAAAAAGATTTTAAATTGTGTGCAGCTGTAAATGCTGGTTTTTTCTTTACCATCATAGTGTCACGACATTACCAACATTCCTTTTACAATGCTGCTTGAATACCAAGAAGGAATTTTTGGAGTTACAAATTCTGTAAGATACTATTTTAGTTGTCAATGATAAAACTTATCTATTCTGGATCCAATTATTTCTTAGAAATGGTTCTTAAAAGTGTACTAGCTTAACAAAAAGGCACCGTGCAATTAAGCAAAAAATGTGCTTTAGAAGTTAAATTTTAGCCTGACCCAAATAGCCAACTCTTAACCTTTCATTATTGTTCTGGTGATGCTGCAAACGAAGGTAATCACCACAGTCTAGCTATTTGGGATAGATCAAAGTTTAGTAAACAAACATTAGGGCGTGTTGAATATTGATATATTGCTGCGTGGGACCCTGTTAAACATATAGAGTGACGTATCAAATAAATCCAATGATAAATGGCCACTGAATTTGACATTCACAGCTCCAAAAGGATATATATATATATATATATATATATATATATATATATATATATATATATATATATATATATATATATATATATATTCATAAAATTTAACAGAGTTTAACAGAGAATTTCTTCTCAGAACTCGCAATTAACTTTAGCAATTGTACGAATTTACCAAATGATAGTAAATACAAACAAAACTACAGGACAAATATTAACAGTTGTAAAATGCAGTTCAAGAAGGGACGCATTTCAACTACTTCACGTCTAATAAATACATACCACAAAACACAACTCTTGATGAAGCTAAGACTGTCCGTCAAAGTCAATCTCTTGTGAACTTAAGTAGTGTCATAATAGCTATTTTGGATTTTTTTTATATAGATTTTTGATACTTATCTAGATCAAAACCTTCTACCCCACATGACTTTTGTCCTCAATATCACGCGAACTCCACGGAGTATAATCCTCCAAAGTTACCAACATGTGCCCATAAAAGAGGATAGTCATGTGGGGTGTGGGGTACAAGGATTTGACCTAGATCAGTAACCAACAAAACTGCTATTTTACTACTACTATGTAAACACGTCTTTGAGATTGTAATGGCATTCACACTCACTAACAAATAGAAGCGATTGTATAAATCCCTTTCTAGGTCCACAGAAGCAAAAATTACAGCTGAGATATACAAGCTCTCCAAAAACGTCTAGAATCATTGGATTTGATGCTACGAACGGCAGTATACGGGTTGGTGCAGTCCTTGGTGATGCATCATTTAAGCTCATTTGGACCGACTTAAGACACATTTTGCATAAGTTTATGGATTTGTTTGTTACTGAGTTTTCAAATAACGCGCCGGTTTATTTACAAGACCCTAGTACAGTATTTCAGATTACCATAAATAAAGAGTTTACTCTACATTGTACTGTGTGTTTGCCCAATTAGATAAACTTTTAAATATATATATATATATATATATATATATATATATATATATATATATATATATATATATATATATATATATATATATATATATATATATATAAAGTTCAATGGCATTAGGACGCAATCGATGCAAAGGCGTATGGATAATGAGAACTATGCGACAGAGCATGTCATTACGAATACTGTAAATCACATTTGCCAGCATTACGTATTGGTCTAGGTGCTCAAACATGCCTTAAATGCGGAATAGGCGTAAAGTCGCGTAATCAGTTTGCCGACCATGCGGATCTTTTCGCGAGTACTATCGCGCGCGCTGGCGAAGACTCGCCGTTATGGAACCTATGATTGTAGAAACACCTGACAACGTCAACAGTGTTGAAAACGATACAGAAATAAATGAAATAATAGCCAGGATTGAAGCGATAAGGCAACTCGCGCAAGAGCTCGGAATACTAATACTTAGATGTATGAAAAAAAATGACGTATTTGTAACACTAGAACTTTCTCCAGAGGAGCCACAGTTGACAGTGAAACAACTTCATGAAATAGCAGCGCAGTATGATATGAAGATTCCTACACGGGCCAAGCGGGCCGAAATAGCACAGGTGGTTCGTGATGAATAAGAGCGTCGTCGCCGTATCACACATATAATTGCTACTGACGCTGCCGTAAAAGCACGGCAATTACAATTACCCGCGTTTGAGTTGCATAAACGTAGTGGTGATTCACAAGATTATCGGACAATTATTCCGACTGAATACGTGCCAAACAAAGACGCATTGCAACTTCTTTCAAAGATACGTCTAGGAATCACATCAACATTGCAGCGCACATGTACCTCCGCTGTAAAGATGGAAATTGTTCTTAATGTGAATTTGATTATGCCGCTTAGCCCGTGAATTCACAGCGGTGCTCGTGAGATATTAAATCGCAGAGATACTGATACCATTAATGAGAAAATCGATAAAGCTTTAGCAAGGATTCTTGAGACGTTGGAAAAATTCACCACTGCAGGGTCAGGATGGACTGTTGAACGATGCGTGGAAGTTCAACTGAGTACTTCTCCGTTAAATCCTATCCGCGGGTCAGGTTATAATCCAACACCAAAGTGTATTCTACCGCTGTCAGTAATCAATATGAAAAATGATGACAGTCGATACAGATCAGCCTCGAAAATGCCGACAACACCTGGGCGAACTTAAGTTTGGTAACATTGAATTCCCCGTTCAAGTTACCGGCATCAGTAAGTTTGAACGACTCAACACTGACATCACCGTCAATGTATTTGTTTGGAACAAAGGTCCTCAACTGATTCAACTATCTCCACATACACAAAACAAAGATTCATGCGGGCGGTTTAATATTGATTTGTTATTATTGCATGATTCAGAGTCGCGGTACCATTATGTGTGGATCGAAAATTTTCCACGAATGGTATACCGCCATAGTAAGTACGAGGGTAGAATATTTCCATACAGACGTTGCATGCACATATTTAGCACCCAACAGCTGCTCGCTGACCATGACCTTTACTGCGGTGGAATAAG
Source organism: Margaritifera margaritifera (assembly GCA_029931535.1). NCBI lineage: Eukaryota > Metazoa > Mollusca > Bivalvia > Unionida > Margaritiferidae > Margaritifera > Margaritifera margaritifera. Next base: position 1,457,299 of record JAQPZY010001171.1, read on the forward strand.
TGAAAAGTCGCAGCGTACGATTATGCCAGAACCCGGCAAGAACATTTTGAAATTTACAATGGTACAAGGAAATATGAAAGTACCGTATATCATCTATGCGAACTTTGAACGTTTCAATGACCAGAGTTTGTCGCAATCCCATGCGGGTTTGGCTACGCTGTAGTTATATGCGATGGAGCGACTGATCCACCAATATTGTACCGCGCCCATGGCGCTAGCGCCCCAAACACGGTTGAGTGTTTCGTGAATCGCTCGAGGTCATAGCAAAATGGATCCGATGACAGCTCTATTCGCCCCGCAGACATGATTATGACCCGCGATGATATTCGTGAGTTTTCCGCGGACACTCATTGCTGGATTTGCGATGGTCCCTTTGAGGCTGAAAGTTCTAAAGATACGCGATCACTGTCACATAACTGGTGCGTACAGATGAGCCGCACACAGCGCATGCAATCTACAGTTGCGAATAAATCAAGTCAGATTAAAATCCCCGTGGTGCTTCATAACCTGCGTGGGTATCATGACCATTTAATAATGCAGGCAGTAGTCACGTCATCAAAGGCGCCAATAAGCGTAATCCCCAACAACATGGAAAAGTAAATGACATTTAGGCTGGGTTAGCTGTAGTTCATTGATTCGCTGCAGTTCCTGAATTCCAGCTTGGACAAGTAAGTTAGCAACCTTGCGGCAGGGTTCTTCAAAATCACCAGTCGATATGGTACCGCTAACCCTGACAAGTTAAAGCTGATAACTAGAAAAGGAGTTTATCCTTACGAGTACATGAGTGGATGGAAAACGTTTGCTGAAATTCAGTTGCCGCTGATCGAGGCATTCATATGTCATTGTCTCGCGAAGGTATTTCAGAAAAAGATTATGAACATGCAAAAACAGTATGGTCCGCATTCAAATGGAAAACATGGGTTACAGTCAAAATCGGTATTTGAAACCAGATGTGCTTCTGCTCGCAGATATCTTTGAGGCGTTTCGTGATAGAGCTATGCGTGGATACAAGCTTGACCCCGCACACTACTTTTCGTTACCGGGATTGGCTTGTGATGCTTTACTATTAATAACAAAAGAAGAACTGGAGCTTCTCACCGATATTGACCAGCATCTGTTTGTGGAACGTGGAATCCGTGGCGGGATTTCTATGGTGAGTCGTCGCCACGCTAAAGCCAACAACCCAGGCGTGAACGGATACGATCCCACGTCACCCCAAAGTTACATCATGTATCTTGACAGAAACACTCTTTATGGCTGGGCAATGATGCATCCCATGCCTGTTGGTGGGTTTAAATGGATTGATCCCGCGCACATAGACATTCATAAATACGTACACGAGTATGACACCAACAGAGACCACGGATACTTCTTTGAAGTTGATCTGGAGTACCCAGACGAGCTTCACAAAGCTTCTAATGAATATTCGCTAGCACCGGAAGCGCTGCCGGTGCTGCAGGATTGGTTGTCCCCGTATCAGTGCGGGGTTATAAACGATACTGGCCGCAATTATACGGAATGTACAAAGCTTGTTCCGAACCGGAGAACAAAAAGCAACTACGTAGTACACATACTTCGTTAAACTCATGAATAATGCCGTATTCGGCAAAACAATGGAAAATTTGCTGGAACTGATCAGAGTTAACCCTGTCTGTGATAGTGAACAAGACAAGCTTCGAAGGCTTATTGCTAACCCGGTAGTCGAGTCCTGGAAGATCTTCGATGGTGGACTCGTTGCCGTACATAGTAAAAAATAAAAACTTAAAATGAAAAGGCTTATTTACGTTGGCGCGTCAGTGCTAGACTTATCTAAACTACTCATGTACGAGTTTTACTACGACAAGATCTAGCCGCGATACGGTGACAACATCAAGATGCTGTACACTGAATAGGATCAGATGCTGATGCATATTACTACCAATGATGCCTATGCGGACATGGGTGAGGAATTGCTGGTAAATTAATTTTACACCAGCGAGTATCCGAAAGATCATCCACTGTTCAGCAATGTAAAGAAAAATGTCGTAGGAAAATTCAAAGATGAGTACTCGGGAAAACTAATCAAAGAAAACGTGGGACTGCGCCCCAAAATGTACTCAATCGTGGTCGGACCGAAGAACATCAAAATTGCTAAAGGAGTTCTCCGGGTTATTGTTGCAAAAGATCTCAAACACGAGATATATGTGGAATGTCTTCGTGAGCGACGCGAATTCGCACACACCAGCAAATCTGATCCGGTCTGGGAAACATCGCATGGGCGTATACCGATGCACCAAGGTGAGTTTGTCACCGCAGGACACCAAATGTCGAATTACCACTAACGCGTACGGACACCACGCAATTGTTAATCAACTTACAATTGATGCGATGCACTAGTGCATTAAAATAGAATTAGGTAATAGTTCCTCTCTCACTAACGCTCTGCTAGGAGGCTTTGCCCCACATGGTTGGACCGCAGAGCGGTCTGCAGGCGCCAAACGGTAACATGTTGACTGGCTTGGAAAATCAATCCGGTCCAAGATTGTAAATACATCGATGGACCATACCGGGTCAGTAGCACGACGTTGTCCACCTTATAGCTCCCCCGGTGCATACAGATACTGAACAAAATTATTTCCGAGTGATTATAACGTTGGTGGTTGTGCAGTCCTTTTGCAAGTAACGGAGACAGTATTCCGCCGAATCGCATCAGCAGGTTTTAATCCAACCCCGCCTGTGATTTCATTATTTAGTGCCTGTACGACGGAACGAAGCCGTGTTACCCACTACCGAGATCGGGCATTCTGGGTCTGAGACTGAGACCTCATCAACAATTCTTGCGCGTACTGATGTCCGAATAATCGTTCCGCAAGTGTGCGGTTAAATCGTTATACAATAGCTTGGTCACGATGTATATTAACATGTCCAGCACGAACCCGCGCATGGTGTTTTGTTAACCACGCAGTAACGGCTCCGAGAAATTCTTTACCTGGATCCACTTGTAACAGCCGTGGCCTTGTTAGTGGTCCGCGTGTGTAAATACGTTTAAGCGCATCTGCGACACTTGCTGAATCTTTAGACATCAGATGCTCCGCTTCCTTGTATCTGCTGGAAACATCTACGACGATTAACGCGTATTGCATAGTCGTCCACGTAGCCGATCATGTGAAAGAAATAAAAGATCAGCCTGTTAGGTGTCTGGACATCAAACCAACCACGGAAAATCTTCTTTGGTGCAAGTAGGTAAATTTGCCACAGCGCTTGTTTTGCCAACCATGATCGGGCAATACCATGGTTGACTCTTGCTGTGCTTGGTAACTTTACAACAGCAGCTTCATCTTTCCAATAACCGCGAGGACTGTAGTGTATCTTGAATAAAGTCCGCTCAGAAACTACGCTCTTTTTATCTATGTTTGTTTGTTTGCTTGTTTATTATATTAATATATGTTACCTCTAATGCGTGGACTTCGCCCACCACCTAAAACAATCTTGCCCTTCATACCTCTTTTGATGATCCATCTAGCGATTCTTTCTCTGAGTGTAGGAATTATAGCGTTTAAGTCATAGATGAGATCTATATCAGCACGTTGGCGTTCACGGATATCGTTTGATGCTTTGTAAGCAAGACCATGTTGGTAGCATGCAGCATCGACACGGTTGATAGTTGCTTCCCAGGGTTTTGGTCGATTGTTTGAATCAAGTCGTATATCCAGCTGTGTTTCAGGCCCACAGTAATTGTATCCAGGGATGTTTTTTCACCAGGGTATTTGCTCCATGGTCTTCCGGGTAGTTTCGCTAACGCAGGAGCGACACTACCGCCGTCTGTTTTTTAAACCCGTGTTTGCGTCCACCGATAGACCTATAAGGTCCGACAAACGTAAGCTTTTTAGCTCTACATCGAACACAAGCGTAGGCAAAGTCCAGACTACTCAAGCAATGTGACATGTTTCTAAACTCGGTACGCGCGTTGATCAATGATTCGGCTGGATCGGGGAAAACTCAGCTGTTGTTAAATATGACTTTGACATGGTTAACGTGGGATCGTCTGTACGTGATTGCGCTGTCCGCTGATGTTTAACCGTGTTATGACGTACACAGAGATTTTACGGTAGCGCTTCAGTCGTCGTTGAGAAGCAAATCATCCGCCGTTGATTTCTTCTCCACAATCGACGAAGCTCCTTCTATTGATGACCTTTATCCGAGCTCAAATATCTTGTTGTGTACGATAATGTAGTCTTTGATTACCAAATCAATCCCGCGCTAATATTTTTCCCACACAACTATACGCACACGTGCCTAAAGTGATTTGGGACATCTGCAACATGTTGATGATATTTCTGGGAGTTGACACGCATGGTCTCTCAAACATTCATTGGAGCTGGTGCGCTGGCGACAACACGTGGGATGAGTTTCGGAATGTTTGCGGAGGCCACCCAGGAGACGTCTAGCTTCATCGCTATTGACTTGACTGGAACTTCTGGAAAATATCGCACGAATATGGATAAATCAATTTAACAACCATGATAAAGATGTAAAATATAACAACCTGCCAGTGATACCATAAAAGAGTATGAAGAGCGACGCCGTAAAGCTGCCTGCGAACACCAGGAACTGATTCTTAATGTTATAGCCGGCCGCAAAAGTATCAAAGATATGTTACAGTCGAGACAGACTGCATGGTAAGATCTCACAGAGGGCTTTGAAGAAACTTTTCCACCGCTGATTAAACCAGTAAAAGAGATTTAAGGAACAGAATAAGAACCTAGTGTTGTTGTTAAGATGTTAAGTTAGCCACGAGAGAAACCGTGGAACACGTGGCAGGGCTGACGGTGGCAGAAGAAGAACCGGGTCCAGTTCTTAAAATAGATAAACGCCTCAAATATATTAAAAGCTATTTGGGCAGCTGCGGAGACTATTGAACATTTGTCTGAGGCGATTGAGTGAATCAAAGAAGACATCGGAAGCATTGGAGAAACAGTTGGTGTGATCGCAAAAGGCACCCGTGTACTTGACGAAGACGTTAGAGCGGCAATTCATAAGCTTCCACCACCACCACCCGTGTACGAGTCAATGATGAAATCACCACAACAACATTTTAATGAACGAGGTCGTCAGTGGATCTTTGAAAGACCTATATATGATGCTTTCAACATACTCCCTGAGTGGAAACAGTATGTATTAAAATTGCTATCAAGAACCTTGGCTGACACACGGCCCAGGTGAGTATTCAAGGATATTACCGGGTATAAACAACCGCGAGCCGCTGGAATATTATAATAACATACTTGATATATTTCAATCTGGAGACTTTAAGAAAGGTCAAGCAAGGTTTGCAGAATTTATGAAAAAAGAGTCGCGAAAACCTACGAAACGAGGACCCAGGCGGTAAGCACGTCCACGCGAACCCGAACCAGAACCTGAACCTGGATCTACGCACGAACCGCAAGCATCTGCATCCCCAAGCGAAGTTACACATGAACTTGCACAAATTTCTAAAATGCAAGATCGATTATGGCAAATACAATAATCAAATAAAGGAGAAGGCCTTGGTGGACTGTGTGACCCTCACGACCTTGCGGATCGGCTGGAAACACTAGTGGGATCAGTTCGCGCGTTAAACAACGCACCAGAAGTTACTAATTAGGCCGCATCGATTTGCCAGCGGTTGCGCACCAATGACATCATTGACCCGGGGAAGTTTCGCCCGTTGATGCATGAACGTATTGAGGGCATCGATGATTTATATCACACCGATGATGAATTCTGAGACGCTTTCTGTTTTACGCAAAATCAATGCTGCAATGCATCGTGTCGTCGCAAACACAACCCCGAGCGTTACCTCGATGATAACGATCTCGCCAATGAAACCAGAATTGTATGTGACTTTTTCTACACTAATTACCGTAGGTGAATCACACACACTCGAGATTGCATTGGCATCGTTGCATGTTTATCGCAGTTGGCCTAATATTAGATCACAGCCATTTGGGGGGGGGGGGGGGTTCAACGCAAATAACTCGTTTGTATTTTCGTCAGCCAGTGGCGCCACCTGGCACCATGTCGGACATCCCACGGGCGGATACGAACTTGAATCAATAAAAAAATAGATCCGACGGAGAATCACATTGTGACCGGCAAAGACCCTAAAATTTTCAAACGCGAACACGATACCACGCTCAGCTCTGCATATCGATCGAATCTCTAACGTACGCGGGTGATATTGCGCAGCCATCGCTGAGAACAATTCTTGGTTGGCACGAAGATTTTAATAATATTCCAGACTACAAACGAATTTTGCGTGCAGACCCGACAGTAGCAGTTACAATTTTGAGCCAGACATTGTCAGGATCACTACCAATCTGACCTGTGACGCCATCAGTGATAGTTATGAAGCCTCAGCATCAACAAAACAAGCGTTGCAGGGTTTTATATTATTTGGGTTTGCCCCGACTGAGGTCCCCGGTGATCTGATATTGATTACTCCCGCGGCGCCCGTGTTTCTTCCATGTCATAATGGCCGGTATATTCGTTTTACCCTTGTGGACCAGGACGGGCACACGTTAGACCTGCGCGGGGAGACTTTGACAATACAACAGTACATTGGAAATCGACCTGATATTTAAATATAATTACAGTCGTACGTGGACGTGTGGTACCAGTACATGTTGTCAACTTGAGAAAACCCGTTTACATGACATATTACCGAAATGGTCTCGGTGATGATGTCAATGGATTGTGTACAGGAGTCCCAAAAGTGCTCGCGGCTTTGTCTTAGCGCGCTGCACCAATGGCTAAACAAGTTGCAATGCGAGTTGTTGATAACATCAAAAACGGATCGGTTGAAAAATCTATGTTTGCAAGCGGTTCGATGGATTCGAGATTGACTACGACGATTAGTTACTCGAGCACCATAAAAAATGGTTACACTTTGATCGACAGCAACAATGCCAGACCCGGTTAGTAAAATAATCAATGAAGCCGCTCAACAACGTATAGCTCATTCAGTGATTGCAAATCTGGCAATGAGAAGCGGATTACGGTTGTTGCGCAAAAGGTATTAATCGAAACCAATAATGTGTAACTGAAAATGGAAAAAGTTCAAGATACACCCGTTACCGCGTGGGACATGGGTGCGAAGTTTCTCTGCGGATAAAGGGCCATCAGGAACCCACTGAAGAAATGTTTCTTATTTCTTACCTTCACAGATAATCAAGTCGCATGTGTATATCACAAGCTGTGGTCGTTCATGGACCAGCATCAAAACATTGACACAGGTCTGCAAATTTCCCAGCACGACTTTGGTACCTTGTATCCTATTTATTACTTTTCATTGGAACACCTGGACCTGTTCAGACAGTTCGTGGTCGACATGTAGTTTCATGCATGTGTTACTGATTTGGTTGGTCTCCCCAATATTCCCAATTACAGATGCATTGCTGTGATTCTCTCCGATAAGTTTATGTTGTTAAAGGGCGCGGGTGGCCGAATGAGAACCCTTGACGCACCTATAGAAAATTCATAATCGAACCTGTTACATTTGTAAATAATTATGTTCTATCACGAAGTGAAGGTTGGTATTAGCCCAAAGCAGCTTGCGAAAATAAAGAGCGCAATATGAAACGATTGCGGGGTCATAAAAAAGGAAAAGGTCTTCGATTATCCAGGCGTGGGAAGCAAAGACTCCCGAGCGGGAGTGGTCTTCGGTTGTGGCCTCGCCTTCGACGCGTCTATTGACCAAATATGATTTACGCGTGATGGTATAATCAGTTAAGCATTTCCGAGTTGTTTTTATTCGGAATGAATTTGCATCAATGATACCCTGCACAAGGGAAACTGTGATTGTTAACCTAAATTTATCAACAGTACCTGGAACTCATTGTGTTGCATACGTGGCAACGCCTCGATATCTTTTATAATTTGACTCATACGGGATTGCACCACCACTTGAAGTTGTTGATTATTTACGTAGACGACAAAATCATCTACCGCTGTTTTCTTCAACGCTGCCGTTGCAAATTTGGCTAGACGGGCCAATATGTGGACATCTTGTTGTTAAAGCGTTGCGTGCACTTGAACGTTCACCAATCCTGGAAACACTTATTAATTTTACATTAAACTACACTTGATAGTATATAAAATGCCTATTAACATTTACGGAAGCTCAACCGCTCGACAACGCGGCGCTGATGTGGATCTGACCAGGTTTGCCACCAAAGCGGATTACACTGAGTTTACCAGTCGGGTTCTTGTCGATGTTGACCCTTGCGAGGTTGTGAATTTTGGAGATCAAACCGGAAAACTCAAACGTGGACATTCAAGATGTTATTGTGAGACTCCGAGGCGTTGTCGCAAAAAAACCTGGCCATGATCATCGAAATTTGGTGGAATTAAAGACTCTTGTATGTCGATTGTGTCTATCAAAGGCTTTGTCGATGATACTGCTACTACAACGAAACAATACGGGGATGAACAGATCGCAAACGTGCCTTCCCCACCACGTGTAGTAGCATTATTTTTAAAATATATATAGAACTGTTTAATAGCAAATGAGAGACAGAAACTGAAGGCATAATAAATGGTCGAATTGTTTTTACTGACGTGGATATTTTGATAAACATAAACCTTACATCTTAACGGCGCGCGAGTCCGTATCATATAGTTATTATAGTGGATGGGGTCAATTAACAACATTGAAAAATAATCAGGCTGGTGAACGAGTAGTAATACGTAAAGAACCCCACACCGGTCTTTCAAAATCTTTCACATTTACGACAGCAATATTGTTGGTTGCTAGAGATGAAATCCAGTTTTAAGCATTTCACATCTTTCCACTCGGGTACTTAACCATCTTTGGTTTTTCTGTTTAAGATTAGATTTATCATTACATATTAGTGATGGATTCTGACCGCGGTGATGGGGTTGCGGAATTTGCTGACGGAGTGTTGGATAAGCTGACCAGAGATGATAATATTGATAGCAATTTCGTTCCACTTGTCGACGAATATCTGCTGGAAAACTATAACATTACCAGACCCTCATATACACTAAAATATAATCTTGCTAAGGGTCAAATGGAAATCGACAGTTGGGACCACCCTAAAGTACCAATACCAACTCGAAGTCATCATGGAATCATTGCATTGGCACGTGAAAAAGCTCAATCGCTTACTGCAAAGCCAGGCATAAAAAGACTCCGGGATTGTTTCTACAACGATGAATTAATATTCACCGATAAAGCCACCCCGGTTGCATTCCCAGTTAATTATGTTGCTCCAACATTGTCCATGGGCGTAGACGAGTACAATCGTTTCAGATACCTACTAAGGGCGTAATCAATATGGTTATAAGTGAACGTGGTGTCCCCGAATGCACAATTGCCGGGGATTTAAATATTCCCCAGGAAGATATTTTCTATGATTGTATAGCAGTTGCATTAGTAAACAATGGTAATTGGTTATAAGTACGTATACGTCTTGCACCTGCAGAAGGCAAGATTGTCGAGCAATTATGCTACGCGATCACATTATTAACAGAAGGATTATAATGGACCTTCAAACTTACCGACGTGAAAAAATAATCGAAGGGGAACAAGAATTGCGAGATGAAGTCGTCAAGAGAACCGCGTTTTTCATGAAATACAAACGTGTGTGTGTGGTTGTAGATGCAATTTGTGGGCTTGCCGCGGCAGCAACTGTTGGCATTGGCGTGGCGGAAATCACGACCACAAAAACTATTTTAGGTGCGCCAATCGGAATTATTGTCGGGGCTATATCGATAGTAACCGGTGTCTCTGGTGGTGCTGGCAAACTAATTTCGATACGGTTGCTTGCGCGAATACGTGTCCATTCGGAACTTGTCGCGGCAGCACAAAATAGTCTCAATACGATTCGAAACTGTGTTGGCAGAAATGGAAAACCGCCGGCGACTCCGAGCACAGATACGCAACCGAAGCATTAACGACGCTCATTTGCAGGCAGTCAAAGTCAAGTAAATGCCAGTCCACTTATGGTTTCAGGATTTGGAACCATAATCATCACTCGTACGATTTCGCAATCGAGTGACTGATAATAGCGGTTTTGTTAGTTACTGATTCGGGTCAAAACCTTCTACCTTACATGACTATCCTCTTGTATGGGCGCATGTTGATAACTTTCGTGGATTATAATCCGTGGGGTTTGCGTAATATTGAGGGCAAAAGTCAAGTGGGGTAGAAGGTTTTGGTCTACATAAGTACCAAAAAATCTCAAAAATTCCAAAATAGCTGTTATGACACTACTACTTAGATCAGCATGAGTACATGTTGGCCAGTATATTTGGTGGAATAAGAACCTGGGATTTACCACAGACCCACAGGAAGCTACTGGCAAGCTTTCTCACTCACCCACGATTGACGAGATGAAACTCAATTCAATGTGGACAGAGGTGAGATGCCTTAGACCACACGACCACCAGAGGCCCTGATATTTTCTGTGCAAATATACACAAAACACAGCAGAACATAAATGGTCAACAGCTGACATTGTTTGCTGTTTGAAAATTGTACCATAATCACAAGCCTAACTTTGAATTTTATGTACTGATCGCAGCCGTTTCGGGAATCCTGCATATACAAAAGTTTGCAACGATATTGAAACTGCAAGGAAATTCTAGAAAATTGAAACATTCGATTGTTCATTTAGTTTGGATTTGCGGGTATACAAGAGAAGTTTGTTTCTTCTTTCCTTTTATTATTATTTTTGCTATAACTGCTTAGATTTAAAACACCTCACAGTTTATTGACAAACAGCGAAATGCTCAAATTAAGATAATGTTAAATACAACATCTCATTTCATTATGTATCTATAAGGGATGCCGCATAAAAAGGATATTGTTACGGTGTTTCTCAAAACATTAGTGATTGATAAGTCCATGACATTGGGGGTTGGGGGGGTCATTGAAAATTTCATTTATTCATTCACTCACAGTGGTGTACTAAGGGTAAATGGCGCCTGGGGCGACGATGATGGTCCAAATGGACAGAATACGAGGCCCGAATTTTTAACAGCTGTTTTGTCGCTCCAAGACCTCTGGCGCCTGTTAGTACGCTACTGGCAACTCAAACATACTGTTGGCACTTATTTCTTCTTTGCTCATTTTAATAAACCTCAGACCTCTCTATAAGTACTGCCTATGGGAATTTAAGACACTGTTCTTGGACTCTCAAATGTTAATGAACTGTGCATAATGAGGACCGCTCATTAACTGACCATCAGTTGTCTGACTCCGTGCATCATGTTGGTACATTCATGAGCTATACCAGAGAGATAAATAGAAAAATGTCTTAGTTTTTTAGAAAAGACGTTAAATTACCTAGACTAGAATATGTTCAGAGGATAACCTGAAATGATATCGAAACTATAATGATAACACCGTGTAACAAATTTTTTTTTTTTTTTTTTTTTTGGGGGGGGGGGCGGGGTTCCTGGGTAGTAAGTGTTTTATTTCCTAATTGCTTATGCCTCAAAAGTATAGAAAATGGCTATTATTCCCCACAAACTTAGCTTCAGTGCTGAGTAAACTTGGAGTAACTTCTAGAACTTTCTAGAACTTTCCAGTTATATAAATAGTAGTATAAATACAGGGGCCTTAAGCCCACCAGTTCAGTTTAGTTCCAGCTGCCTAAGTGGATACATATCTGCATTTTTCTGAGATGGCATCAAGAGGCTGCAAGCATCCGGCAGACGCATTTTGCTATGTCTGCGGCCAATTTATCAAGACAAGAGCGAAAAAGTACTCCGTGGAAGCATCTGCTAAGATGTGTGAGACCTACAAGGCATATTTCGGCATGCCTGTCGGGGATCAAGACAAACCCTGGGCACCTCATTTCACCTGCGAGCACTGCAAAAAAACTCTGGAAGGAAAGATGGACAATTGTTGCTCGGAATTTTATGTTATAAAATTTGTTAAAATTTTTAAAATCGTAAAAGTTTTAATTTTAAAACGTTTTACAATTTTCAATGTTATTGAAAAAATATATCATATATGAAAAATGTTGCGAGAATCTCTTACACATTAGTCATGGGTGAAATAAATGTATTTTTGTAGGATGGTACAGAGGGGAAAAGAGAGCCATGAAGTTCGCTATCCCAAGAATTTGGCGGGAACCCACTGACCACTCAAGCAACTGCTACTTCTGCATGGTGGACCCTTCCAAACGTCGGACTGGCAAGAATGCACCTGCTATCACTTATCCGGACCTTCCTTCATCCATCGCCCCGGTGCCACACTGCCATGAGCTCCCCGTACCCACTCCTCCGGAGAGAGAGCAGCCGTCTTTAGAAGAGAGCAGCAAATCAGAAAGCGAGGAAGACGTTGTAGATCCAGATGACAATTTCAGAGGTGGAGCTGAGGAGAGAAACCCATACTACCCCAACCAAAAAGACCTCAACGACTTGATTAGAGATCTGGTCTCACCAAGTCCAATGCCGAGCTTTTGACGTCTAGGCTCAAGCAGTGGAACTTGTTGGATGAAAGTGTGCAAGTCGCAGATCAGAGGAAGCGTCACCAACCTTTTTCCAGCTTCTTCACCCGTCAAGATGGGCTCTGCTTCTGCCACAATGTGACCAGTCTGTTCGAGGCAATCGGAATCGCCTGTAACCAGAATGAGTGGCGCCTCTTCATTAACAGCTGATCCAGGAGCCTCAAAGCCGTGCTGCTTCATAATGGTAACAATTACCCGTCTCTTCCCCTGGCTCACTCGGTGCACCTCAAAGAGGATTACAACAGCATCAAGATCTTGCTGGACGCCTTGAAGTATGATGAATACGGCTGGGAGGTCATAGGAGACTTAAAAATGGTGGCATTCCTGATGGGTCTCCAAGGCGGTTTTACCAAGTTTCCCTGCTATCTTTGCCTTTGGGACAGCAGGGACACCAAGGTGCACTACCACAGGCGGGACTGGCCACAGCGGACCGAGTTCTCTGTGGGGAGGAACAACGTCAAGTGGGAGCCACTGGTGGACCCCCGGAAGGTGCTGATGCCACCACTGCACATCAAATAGGGCCTTATGAAACGATTTGTCAGAGCTCTAGATAAGGAGTCGGCAGCCTTCAAGTACCTTCAAGACTTCTTCCCTAAGCTGTCTGAGGCCAAGGTCAAAGCCGGTGTCTTCGTCGAACCACAGATAAAGAAGATCCTGGAGTGCAATGAATTCCCCAAGAAACTCACTTGTAAGGAGAAAGCGGCTTGGAACAGTTTTGTCGCAGTGGTTCGGGGCTTCCTGGGCAATCACAAGGCCGAAAACTATGTGGAGCTGGTTGAAACTCTGGTGAAGAACTACGGCACAATGGGCTGTAGGATGTCAATCAAAGTCCATATCCTTGATGCTCATCTTGATAAATTCAAGGAGAACATGGGAGCGTACTCGGAGGAGCAAAGCGAGCGCTTCCACCAGGATATACTGGACTTTGAACGCCGCTACCAAGGACAGTATAACGAGAACATGATGGGAGACTACATTTGGGGGCTGATTCGTGAAAGTGATTTACGGTATAATCGTAAATCTCGAAAAACTACTCATTTCTAAATCTTTTGAAGTCATTTTTGTATTACTTTAGTATAAATACATGTTAATTTTTATTCATATGTTGTTTTTTCTGACTTTATGTGAACGAAAAGACACAAATTCGCCCGTTTTCTCATTGGAAATAGGTAAATTTCAAAATATCACTGTCCTGGTCACAAAAGCAAAGTTTGTGGGGAATAATAGCCATTTTCTATACTTTTTAGGCATAAGCAATTACGAAATAACACTTACTACCCAGGAACAAAAATTGTGTTACGTAGTGTAATTATAGTCCATAACATTTATATTTTCCTTCCCATGAAAAGTCTAATAATTTTGTTTGAGGTGCTTCAAGATCAAGATCACTGTTAAAAAAATTACTATTAGTCTTTGCATTAAATTTTCTTAAAGCAGTTTCAACAAAGCTTGGTACATTATGCAAGAGAGACAGACAGACAGAAAGACAAACAGAGGGATCGATCAATATATTTCTTGAGTCATAACCATAAAGTTTGGCTCTCAACATTCATATGAACTGTGCCATCTACGGTACCTATATATTAACATAAAGTCTGGTCCAAACCATTCGTAAAGAAAACAAGTTAGTTTTATTGAACAAAACATTTTACAAGCTCCTTCAAACAAAATATTCATGAACAAAGAGAGCCGTGTACTTACATTGGCAATATTGCTAATATGCACAGAATACTTTTTTTTTTTTTTTTTTTTTTTTGTTAATAGAATTATAATAAATTTCTTAGAATGTGGTGTGTGCAAGCTATTATGTATTATGGCTATAATGGTTGAATTTTACCAAACACGCTTTAAGACATACAAAAATGTCGATCAGTATCACCTCACACTATGCCGATTCGACGTTCCCTTCAGAAGGAGTAAAGATAGAAAGATCATAAAGTTGAAAGCTTAAATAGTAAAGCAGGCGGCGTTGCAGGAAATCAGACAGTCACAATTTCATTGACTGTATTTTGTGAAAATTGTATTAGTCAAACAACCATGAAAATATGACTCTCCATTTAGACAAGAGGGGCAATAACAAGAACACTTTGGCCATGTATATGTAATATATTTAATCTTTATTGATACTAATAACTTCAGTTTAATATGCATGCATACAAAATGAATTGATTCAGTTTTCTTGTCCTTGAGGATTTACATAAAGGGCCACTCGCTGACGGCCATATTGCCTCAATGCGATTGCCGAAATGAGTGAAACTATCTGATTATGCTGGAAAGAACATCCTCCACAGTCATGCGTCTACAGTGAAACACCTTGTTGTGTGTGTGTGTGTGTGTGTGTGCGTGCGCGCGCGCGCGCGCGCGTGTGTGTGTGTGTGTGTGTGTGTGTGTGTGTGTGTGTGTGTGTGTGTGTGTGTGTGTAACTGCTGTGTAAATTTGTATGCATGCTACTATGATGTCTTTGTAATTATTTTTGTCATGTTCCAAAGTATTTTCTTTGTGAAAAGTCTACTAAAGGAGGAAATAACGATTAATGAGTGAAGGAACAATCCATACATAAATATCACTAATACCAGCTGTTTTAAAGAGAAACAAGTCGATGCGACCATCATTTCAGGATAAGTTGAGACAACATAGTTTTCAAAATGGCTTAACTTGTAACCATATCTGATATCTGATGGGTATGATTTCCCTCTGGGATTACATAGATCTCAGGGCAAACTTTGAATAAAATTTCATTATTTTGTGTCCAGGTTTCTTATGTGTGGCCGAACAAATTGATCCTGGTGAATTTGCAATTTTCGTCTGTTCTGGTTGGGTGCGTGTGGTGGGATGTAGATTCGGTGCGAGTTGGGGTGGAGTTTAGATCTAATTGATTTTTATCATCACATACGGTGGTGTGAAGAAAAACGCATATTCTGATGCTGATCATCAGCTCTTTCATCTAAGTACTCTTGTTTTATATACAATGAATGTTATACATTTCACTCTCTTTTGCTATTCAGATACTACAATGTTACAAGGTTCACTTCAACTTATCTTCCCATCACCCACCAGATTGCACCACCAAACTTAAAAGGCGTGTCGCAAATCCAACCTTCAATCATATGCTACCATCCCTATCTGAAATGGAAAACGAATTACTGGAAAACGTGTCCTAAGGGAGAAAAAGGGATGGGGGGCTCATTCTTTTCATACCAGCAGCTGGTCTGTATCTAAAAGGTCAAGTTTAAGCCGTAGATAGGATTTTAAAAATCAAAAAGAAATTGTAAGTTCAATTTGAAATTTACACTCCCCTGTACTTATTTAATTATAGTTGGTCTACTGTCTTGCTACTTTAAAACATTACACCCTACTCCTAACATATTGCTGTATTTCGGGATTTTACGTTTGATACGAGTACGGTGAGTTCAGAACCCTGCTTCCATTCTGGTGTATTCGCGTTTTTTTTGTTTGCTTGTTTTATTTTTATCCAGAATGATAAAAACTCCATAGAACCGTCGAAAGTATTATGAAGTATTGGTTATAAATTTGCTCACTCTCAGTGATATCCATGGATACATTGTTAACGTCATTTGCTCGTTCTTATTACAGCACCACAAAAATCCAACATGCTAACATTTACGTTATAATTTATCTATCTATGTATCAAAATATAGGTAAAACACACAGTTAATTATAGCATGCTGCACATTTTATATAATTTAATCTAAGTGTGTGTAAGGGTAAGGGAGATATGGAAGGAGGGTTTGAGAGACTGATGGGTGGATGATAAAATACACTTAAATTACATGTAGATAAAAAAGGATTATAATAAGGTCTTTTGTTTAAACCAGGCTTTTCTAATTTGTAAACCCTTTTGAGAAAAAAGGGAGCAGGGTAGTTCAGATGGTAGAGAGTCAGACTCATAATCCAAGGGTCGTTGGTTCGATGTCCGTCCAGGCAAGCCCGGCTCGGCTGCCTCGGTGTGTCTTTGGGAAAGGCACATAACTCCCATTTCCTCGGAATGATATATACAATGATATTTTAAAAGTGCCGTTAAAGCCAACACAAACAAAACAAATGTTGGCGAAAAAAAGGATTGTGCTTCCAGGCTATGACGACAGGGATTTTTGGAAACGGATGTCGTTACAGTCTGTGAGCCCATAAACAACTGTCGTAGCGGCTGAATAAAAGAAGAAAAAAGATCAGAAGAATTCCGCGTTACAAGAAGACGACAAGGGCTAAAGGAAAGAGATAAATGGAATAAAGCCCTATCTTAATATATCAAGACCCAATAATGTTCAATAAAAGAAAAAATTAGCTACAAGTGAAGAAAAGCAATAAATGAAAACTAAAGTGAACCTTTTTTAAGCGGCCATGTGGAGGATGGATAAAGCTTGTCAGGAAGGTGAGTGTGTAAGGAAGGTAAAGAGGTAAATAAAATAAAGAGAAGGTAAAATAATACTCTGGCTGTATATTATAGCTGTAACGGGGGTGGGGGTGAATATGGGACGTTGCACCATAGAAAACAAAATGCATAATAAATACCTTTTTCAAGGAAAACTTCCGGTGATTGCTTGTGACAAGCTATTTTATCAAATGTAAATTGTGTAGAAAAAAATTGGTATTTACCAAAGTTTTTCTTTTAAGCAATTTTGTTAGAGACACTTTCTTTATTTCTTTTCGGCAATAGACAACTTTCATGATGCACAGGATGTCGCCACATTTATAAATTCGTCATCTCTAACGTTGCTTAGTTATTCGACAAAATGTCAGTAGGTTGAAAGTGACTTTAAGTTTTGATAGTTGTTGTGAAGTTTCAATTTAATTTCAGTATAATTGGATTTCTTATTAACAAGAACACGTCTTAGCAGTATCTTGGAGCAGCTTGATGAATTTGTTAGCTTACGTAACCATTTATAGTTATCGTGTGGAGAAAAGCAATAAGTTCACAGAGTATGATGCAAAAATCTGAGTCTTATAAACTGGTTGCTTGTGTTACATTATCTGAATTCTTTTTCAATTTAACCATTCTGTTTAACACTATTTTTATGTGTCATTATTTTTAAACAGTTCCAAAATAAACTTTATTTTGGAAACAGCATATCTAATCTATTACGACCCATCCGCTATTTCGTATGGAAACTTCATTATAAAATTTTAGTCTGCTATCCTGCCAACTTCACTCAGTTTAGTAACGTAGTGAAGAGGCAGGGTATCAGACTAATGATACATGAGTACCAATGTTATTAAAATCAGATCTCCAGAGTCCTAAGTGGAGATCTGATGGATACCAATAAGAGGTCATGTTCTGTTGATCTTGTGTGTCACCAATCAAATCACAACTTTCAAAGTTCTGGAACTGACACTCGTCATTCGGAACATATTGTAACTAACGATAACTCTCCCAGTGCAACCGCCCCGTCAGCCTCCCCCCCCCCCGTTAGTACGCTACTGTGTCCATATACAGACAAACAGACAAACGTATTGGTGATAGACCATTCGCAACTTCTCCACGTCAGTCATATAGATCATACCTCGAATGTATGCCTATAGTTGTCATTAACTGGCATTCGGACCATCTCTGCTACATACGAAACAAGGATTGACTGAGAAGTTGCAAATGCATCCAACTATTTTTTCATTCGCAACTTCTAGGTCAATCCAATGGTCAATCGATTCGTAGAGAGAGCCGAGGTGGTCCGAATGAATTGAGTTGCAGATAATAAGGTATAAGAAGTGGTGATGCGACTAGAAATTATGACAAACAAATATCTTAAAATGTGCACAAATTTATTGCTTTGATGAAAACATCGCTGTTTTCAAGTACATTGAGAGTGAAAGAGAAACGATTTTCTTTTATTGGTAACGAGTATGTACCCACTGCAAAAAGGTAACAGTGCAAAATGTGAGGAACCTTGCATCATTTATTTGAAAAATGTACACAAATATCTGCCATGTACTCACACATAAATAGTAGCCAATAACGTTTAATTTGATTATAAATTCCATCAACTTTTGTAGCTAATATGCTGATGATATCTCAAATAAAAAGAAAATCTTTTTTTTTTTAAATGTAATGTGTGCATTATAATGAAAACAAATTATCCAATATAAAAAACAAGAAGCCCAAGTGAGCCAGAGATTACTCATCTAGATGACATACGTTTAATAGTTAAGTACAAGAACAGTTGGCCAATATATCAGGGTATGCATAATAATTTCGGTTGAACTTTCTTCCAATACCGTTGATTGCATATGTTATGAAAACAATTCTTGCGAGGTTTCTATTGTTTTTGTATCTTCATCCATATTTTATTGTACATGAACATTATGTGTCCAATATTAAAAAGGCTCATATGCCGGGACGCTTAGTGTAAAAGTTGGTCAAATTCTGTTCAGCTTTTTTTTGTTTCTCAAATAAAGCTGTCAACGTTTTTCTACATTTTGTGACATTAGCCATACTTGATGGTGGAAAGACATCATTGCATAAATCTAAAATACTTTCAAAGTAGGACACTTCTGTCAAGTTTATTTTGAAAGAAGGTATTACAAGTTATTTATGTTTTAGTAACAGCAATCTTATTTTATGGTAGATTGGTATAATTTGAATAAACTTAAAAGCCCTTCGTGCCAGAATGTTTTCAGTAAAATGTGCTAAAATTATGTTGAGTGGAATTTAATAAGTAGTATAAAGGATTTTCCATTTCTAGTAATGGCAGCCACATTTGAAGCCAAGACAACATCATTTGTACAAATCTGAAAGACCTTACTATCAAAGTGCTTATGTCAGATTTGGTCAAATTCTGATAAGTAGTTTCTGAGAGATCGTTTCACGTTTTTCCCTTTATACCAGATAATACTTTCTGTAAAGTTTGGACATATCCTGTTAAGCACTTTTTCAGAAGAAGAATTGTAAATGTTTTTTTTTTAATTACGTTGTTAGTAATGGTTGCCATGTTTGACGATGGATCGGACATCATTTTTATCATCTGATAAGCCCTCTATGTCAAGATGATTTGTGCCAAATATTGCTAAATTCTGTTCAGCGATTTTTGTGAAGTCATTTTAAAAAGAAAATTTTAAATTATTTTCAAAACGTGGTCACATTTGATGGCGGATAGATATAATTTGTCAAATCTGGAAGCCCTCTATGCTAGGATAATTTGTCAAATTCTGTTAAGCAGGTTTTGAGAAGAAGTTTTTAGAAGGTTTTTCTATTGTTAGTAATGGTGGCCAGGATTGATAGCAGATCGGCCTCATTTGCACAAACTTGAAAGGCCTTTATGCCATCATGCTTTGTACCAAGTCTGGTTGAAACTGATGTCAGTTTTTGAGAAGTTATTAAAATCAATTGCTAACGGACGCCAGATGACGCACAACGGACAAAGGGCAATAGCAAAAGCACTGACGAAATGCATTAATACCAAAAGCTCACTTGGCCTTGCAGTCAGGTGAGCTAAAACAAGTTTCTCCACGGTTACACAAAGCACATACATCACCCAAATATACCTTTAATATGTGTTATATACAATATGCCCTTTAGGTGTCATGTATTACATGCAAATATCAGCACCGTGTATAAGTTGCAGTAGATGGTTACGATTTTCTTTGCATAGCACATTTAGTTCCGTGTACGTTTTCTGAAGACGCTCATGGATACTACTTAATACTCATTTGCTGTTTTTCTCTCTACCGTTTTACCGATAGTTTCTTGGAGAAAAACTGAAACGCGTCTCGAAATTGAACTAAGGTTGAATGACAAAATACAAAAGAAATAATGAAACAAAAAAGTCCATAAATTCAGTTGGCAAACAAACAATTAAATACGAGTTGAACAATTTGTTTCTCTTCGCAAAACCAGAATAATGTATATAAAGGTTCTAGGAAGAAGACGCTACAACAAGATCTGTGTGTACTAAAAAAATTTTCTTAGTCAGCTCAAGTGGCCATAGGCATTGCGTCAATTAAATTTGCGTTCTTCCTAGTGAAGAATATACCAGAAGTTATGTGTTCAAATTTCTTGCTTCGTTGTGACCTCAAGTTGTTAGGCTCCCTAACAAAGGGGTGTTACGTAACACCCAAATCCACTCAAATCCACACCAAATCCAACTAAATCGACAACATATTGACATGAAAGTTTTTCTCATGTTCAGTATTAATAAAATTTCATGGTCTGCATTAATATCATTTCTAAGTAAGGTGTCAGCGATCCTACTAAACACCGCAAAGTCTGACAAAGTCATGCAAAGTCAAACAAAGTCTGTTTGTTTATTTTTGATTAATTTGCACATATATGTATATATTATACTATATTAACCTTATTTTGACAATATCGTAATTAAAATCTTTCTTAAAAAAGCGTGTTTTAGTCTTGTTGAAAGTTGTGAGAACGATGTCATACGTTATTGTGATCGGTTGTAACACTCAATCTGCCTGTGTAGTCGTGCTGATATCATTATTATAAATATAATTGTAATGATACATATACTTATATTACACTTATGCAATATATAACTTCATATTATTAGTATTTGTCTCTCAATACGATTATTATTATATAAAATTATACAATCTGCCTTTGTCATACACTAATTTTTATGTAACTTTGTCATACTCTATCTGTCTTTTTTCTATTAAATATTGATATAATACTCATGCAATATAATACCGTCACAATAGTATTGTTTATATCTCAACTCGTTAATGAATGTTTATTAACAATTGTCGGCATATATAGTTGTCACAACGCGAAATAAAGGGACACAACTAAGGGTGAGTCCGTTATATTAGCACATGTAATGATGTAATGATGCACTGAGTTGGAGGACATAGTGAAATCAGACTTTGAATGAGAATCATAACGGACATGCGCAATATATTGTGCAAAGTAATACATGTAAGTTATAAAGTAAAAAGTTATAACAGAACAATTTACGAGGGAAAAATATAAACTTATTTAATGACTAAACGTACACATATGCAAGTATATTAACTACAATTTGTCATTTCATTTATAACATTTTTTAGTCCTTTCAGCTGCTGGACGTTTCCGCTGGCCTGGCTTTTTTCCAACATTTTCTGTAGCCTTTGGACACTTGAAATATATTTGCAACTACATACTTTGATTTTTTAGCTGGTGGCGGTTTTGCCAGCATAAATTTTTGTACATGTCTATCTTTGTCCATTTGCGGCATACCATGCCATACTAATTGTGGAATGGCTTGCTGCTCCATTGAAGGCGCTAGACGCCAATCCCCTTTGCTGTAAATAGGACATCGGACGTGCAAAATCTGGTTCTTCGTGATATTTCCAACCTCTTCAATAAGTTCTGGGAACTTGTTTCTGTCCCAATTAACAGCCGCCTTTAAATTATGATTCATTGACTTGCTGTTGTTGTTTGTCCACGGTGCACTTATTAATCGATCCCGTAAGGGACGGTAAACGTAATTGCGAATTTTCTCCAACACAAACCTCTTCCAGTACGCTTGAAATATTGGCAATTTTTGGAAAAAAGGTTATAAATTCTGACATCTTGAATCGAATTCGGTGTCATCTGTGGCATATAACATTCCATCATTTTTTCCAAAAATGATTTCAAGTATTCTCTTACGGGTCTGTGCACATGACCTATTTTCTTCAAGATGCCGTCGCACATTGTCATAAATGTGTTTTGTACATAACAAAAATTTTGCTGTGGGAATTTGGCTTTCAGAGCGTTCGTCATGCTCTTTTCTTCATCACTTCCTATCGTTAATCGAGCTTTGTGTCCGAATTTATCGCTAACGTGCGAGAAAAAGTTCCCGTAAGTTTGTTCTTCGGCATCAAAATGTATCATACATGGCCCGAACATAACCGGAAAATCATTGGTTCTATTACTTATCACACATAGGTTTTTGTAGGAAAAGATTGTGACATAGAAACGTCCCAAGTTGAAAGTTCTATCAACGCCTAGAACACTCCCGTCATTTCCTTCTCAGTTTCTGATCATATCATCCATCTGTTGATTGCAATAAACAATGACAACAGGTTTCTTGTGTTTCGTTAGAATTACTTCTTGGATAATTGGATTATTGTGAAGCTCACTTAAAACACTTACCACATCATCAGCTATATTTATTCTGGAATTGATATTTTCTTCACGTTTTCTTTTCTGATCTCTGAATTTCTTATCATTTATTTGTTTAGTAGATTTTGGAGCTGTGAAACTGTTGTCTTCCATAAATTTTGTCAGAACGTTGTGGACTTTCTCTTCCTTTGACATTTCAGCTATAAATGCGCTGCATGGAGGTACGCCCAGTTTTCGATGACCCCGTTTTGTGGAAAGGGACTAGGGGTAAAAATTTTAGAAACCTACCATTATAAAACACAGACATACACTCATTTGCTTCATCGACAGAACCTATTTCGCGTTTGGATTTCTCTTTATTACATCATTCAGTTGCAAGAAAATACAAACACACCAACAATCATCCAGTTTCTTGCCTTAAAATTCGGCCCCTCATCACGACATATTGCAACAATCCATTTTCTACGAAGCTCCATCTTCTTCACTGATGGAATATGGTGGAAGCCTAAATCGATGTGAATTCTAGTATTGCCATTGCACAACGGAACACAACAATATTCGTCACGATTTTTTCCTTGCCAGTATCAATTGTAGCAACCATGGTTGCGAGGTAAAATGAAGCTGGTGCCTAGCTTAGCCTCGTTTTGGATTCGTTGACCCTGGGTCACATGAAAACATGAATACATTCTGAGAATGGTCTTACATGTTACTGATACACACACTTTCAGCCTAAATAAGACATACACAGCATCCATCAGTAGTAATACATAAACATAAGTCCCACACACAAAAACACCAAAAATACAAATTGCAGGCAGCATAGATCAAAAGGCCTGACATTTTTTTATACATTCGTCTTACTGATACACGCACACACACACAAACAAATAAAGACGTATATAGCTAGACAACATCCATCAAAAAGCCCATCCTATATTAAATATGTCTGATTGATACACTCACTTACTCAGCCTTTATAAAGACAGACAACATCCATTGGTAGGTCTGTACTATATAATTCATTATATGACTAATATAGACGCTGATCTTAAATACAGAATTACAGACAGCATCCATCAGATAATGCCTGTCCATGTAATATATTTCTATCCATCTGATGTGCACACCTACACAGCCTAATTAAAGACTTACAGACAATATCCACCAGTTTGTACATGATATATAATCAAAATATATAAAACCCACCATAAAAACGATTTACAATTAACATCACTAGGCCCATTCGATATATGTATCTCGCTGAGAAACAGTAGCACATTCTAGGAAAAGACCTATACACAACATCCATCGGTAGACCTGTCCTTATAAGTTATGTATCTGTTCGATGCAAACACTTAAACAGCATATACCGTGAACAATATACAGACAACATCCACCACTAGGCCTGTTTTATATTATAAACTTGCAAAACCTATCGACACACTTGTACAGCCTAAAATGACAAAGAAAAGATCCATCAGTAGCTATATCCTATATAACATGTGTAGCTTAATGATATACACTTGCACATTCTAAGACCTATAGACAATACCCACCAGTAGATCCATCCTTTATAGAGCAAGTATCTGTTTGATACACACATTTACACAGGATAAAAGAAAGATGTATAGAAAAAATCCATCAGTAGGCCTGTCCTACATTATAAAATTACCAGACTGATCCACATACATTTACACAGCCTAAAAGGATGCAAGGACAACATCCATCAGTAGGCACATCCAATGTTATACAATTATGTGGCCGATACACACACTTACACTGGCTAGCAAGGAATTAAAGACAACATACATTGGTATGCCCATCTTATATAATCTATATATATATATGACATGCACACTTACAAAGTGTAAATAAGAAATATAAACAACATATATCTGTAGGCCCATCCATATAATGCATGTACATGAGTGCTACATGCCCAACATTTTTCTGACTGATACACACTTGCGAACTACCGGAATAAAGACATATGGACAACATCCAGCAGTAGCCCTGTTTAATACAAAATACGTGTCTGAAAGATATGCTCACTTATGCAGCCTAAATAAAAAGACGCACAGACAACATCATTTGGTATGTCCATACTATATAATACATATATGACTTTTACATTGTTACGACTCTAGGGGTAATGTAACAGAATAAAAGACACAAACAAGCTTTCAAGATTAAAATGAAAATCTTTAATTTCCTAAAATATTAAAACAATTAAAATAGTTCAACAAACAATCAAAGTGAAAGAATTAAAATAACTTACTGTATAGAATATCCTAAGAAGTCCTAAATTGTTTTAAAGTTCACTTCCTGATGTTAATCCAAATAATCCGGATGTGGTATTCCGAATGAAAAAGCCTGCACTGTGTTGAAGTAGATAAGTTCTGATAAAATCCAAAATAATCCTTGCAAGTCTGGAATCTCACAAGTTTTAGAATAATGTCCGATAATCCCACGGAGCTGTATAGTAATTCAGATGAATTACTAATTAAATAAATTCCACACTGAACTGAATAATTTCAATAACCTCTCTTCGATCAAGCAATTGTAAAGAATGATAATTCCCAAGATTATTCCCTATATATCTTTACTAAGTGTGCAGAATTAAAAGGGAATGTCCTTTCTCCGTCTTTAATAATATGGTATTTCAAAATAACACAACCCTCTAAGAACCAATCAGGAACTAGGTTACGCGTCATTTACCCAAAGGTCTAGCGTACTAAAAATCTTAAAGAGTAAACATAATGTTATTGTAGTATGGAAAGTGACCTTTCAATGTTAATTTCCAAAAAGTACAAAGCCAGGTCAACTTCATTTCCCGCGCAATTGATCATGTGACCACTTATTGATCGAGTATTAGTCGTATCTATACTGATATGCTAACCCCTATTCAGACTAAAACAGAGATCATAAATTAGTAATTTAAATCATTATAAAAGGTAAAAAGGTATGATTCCGTAACACCCTCATCCATCAACGGAAAAAATAAGGATTTATGCAATAAAACTTATTTTTTAATATGTCCTTCCAACATACAAGTAATTAAATCAAAAAGAAAATTAATACATGATACAGTCATGTATACAAAACAGTGTAACGGTGGTATTATACACATGAAAATACATCATCGATTAAAGTTTACTAAGAAATAGCCGTAACCTTAGCTTCTAACGATTTTATTTGTCCATGTCTCACAATCATGCCCTGAAAAGGTAACACAGGCACGATAAAAGTCACTTTAATATTGATGATCAGGTTCGCTTCGCTGAATCTCTTGAAGAATGGTTCTATTAGATCTTGCCACATGTCGTTGCAGATGATGACATCATCGATGTATGCATCGCAATTTATATTCGGATGTTATTATATTCATCAGACGTTGGAAACTTGGGGAACCTTCATCCCAAATGATACGACTTTGTATTGGAAAAGTTCTGGAGTCGTGAATGCAAATTTTTCTTTCTCTCCGTAAGTGAAATTTGGTAGAATCCCTTCAGTAGGTCAATATCTTGTGACGTATTAGTCATTTCCAATCCTGTCTAGAAACTGGAAATGAATATGTCCCGGTGACTCTATTTACTTTTTATACTTTACACATATACGGAAAGTGTTATTTTGTTTCTGCACTGAAACATGGTAAACTCCAGTCACTTTTATTTGGTTCGTGTACAATGTCTGTAAATAAATATTCATTTTCTTCTATCAACTATTTCAGTTCGTAAATCTCAGGCGGCAGTATGTGCGAAGAGTAGTGACTTCAAATCATCCTATCGGATTTCTCATCTTCCAAATCTTCAATGTGTGAGACAAGTACTACTAAAGTAATCGATAATTTATATGGCTATTTCTATCTACATATTGTTCTAACATTCTAACATTCTGACAAAGTTGTTTCTGCTTTCTCCTCCCAGAAGTATTAATAATAATTTAAATTCCCTAACCTTTTGTCAGTAGTATAAGGACCAAAATACTTAACCTAAAGAGGATTTTTGGGGTATAGGTAGCAAAACTAATATTCTATTATCTGACTAAAAAAAACTCCTACACTGACCCCTCGCAGCAAACAACAATAATTGGAGACCTTCAACCTACTCCCTTCCTGTTCCACAACAATTCCCAATTATATACCATCTCATAACAATATGTTACAATAATTCGTTCTAAAGCCTGATATAGTATCAGCTTCAGAAGACCAAACAGTGTGAAGAACCCAACCAAAACTCTCAGTATGGTCTCAGTTTTAATATTCCACAAAGGAATAGCTTTTATCAAACTTGTAGACGCACACTTCGCCGACAAGTATTGGTTGCCTAACATCGTCTCATTTATTCCTAAACGACCAGACAACGACGTTTCATGGACTACACTAAGTAATTCCTGACGATAGTATCTAGGAACTACTATTTTACCAACTGACCACTCATCACCAGCAATTATCCTAAGCAATCTCTGTTTCCGTTCAAGGACTTGACTCGTCAAGAAGTAACAAGTACCTTCTTGCGTGGCTTCAGTTTCAGTCATAGCCCCCTGAAACAAACAGGAGATATCCGAATCTCCCTGTTGTAAGACATCTAGTGCTTGTCTTATTACACCCTGACTATTTTTATGAGACATAGTAGTTGAAAGAGTATCACTATCAATACAAGATTGAGGAGCAGAAGTGACCTCATGAAAAGCCTGACCCACAAAGGTATCCGCTAAAGGAAATACATCCTGTTCAACAACAATATTCTCAAGAGCATACTTTGCCATAGCTCTAGTAACTTCACAAGCTGGATTCAAACCAGGGATTTCTACTTCAATATGATCAACTCTTTGATCCATACTAAGCTTGTTAGTTACAAGTGGATTAACCACGACCTTATCTTTAGCTAGGTCATTACCTAGTAATAAATGAATGCCCTTAATAGGCAAAGAAGCCACTGCTCCTATGGTCACAGGTCCCGAAACTAAGTCTAATGACAAATTAACACAATGAAGAGGGACATTAACATATCCACAATCTACCCCCTGTATTAATACACTTTCACTAGTAGAAGACTTCTCAAAAAACGGCAAAGTACTATCTAACAATAGACTCTGAGAAGCTCATGTATCTCTTAATATCTTAATAGGAGTAGCCTTATCCAAGTCACCAACAAGTGACACAGAACCCTTCGACATGAATGGTTCGTAATTCTTCATTATAAAATCAGACTGAGGTAATCTAGCCTCTAAACAAATATCATTCTCATTCATAAATGACCCTGACCTTGACTTCTGGATAACTAGAGCATTTGGAACTGCTCTATTATAATTCTGAGGCCTAAATTGCAACTTTAAGCAATCAGAAATAACGTGTCCCTTCATCTCACAATATGAACACGTGGGCAGAGATAAGGTTTTCTGATATTCCCTATCAGAATTTTGATTCTTTACAATCACATCACCCTGAGGTCTGAAATTTCCTGAACGGGTTTGAAATAATTTCTTAACATAAGATTGTTGAGGAAAAGTTTTAGTTGTCAATGGAACCTTGTGTATTGAAGAATATTCATCAGCTGTGATGGCTGCCTTTTCTAAAGTCTCAACTCCTTTCTCATTAAGATACACCTTAATATCATCACTGACACAATTCTTGAAATCTTCAATCAATACCAGTTGTTCAAGATTATCATAATTGCCTTCAACCTTCTTAGATGTACACCATCTTGTAAACAAACGTTTCTTTTCTCAAGCAAATTCTACATGAGTTTGATGTGTTTCCTTTTTACATTCTCTAAAGTTTTGACGATGAGTTTCAGGTACCAATTCATAAGCTCTTAAAATGTATTCTTTGACCACTTCATAATCAGCAGATTGTTCAGATGAGAGTGCAGTATAAACATCACTAGCTTTGCCAGTTAACACACTCTGCAATAATGAGGTCCACTTCTCCTTTGGCCATTCCAGATTCTCGGCAATTTCTCAAAACTGAGAAAATATTTGTCTATCTCCTTTTCTCTAAAAGGGGGAACCTGTCTCAAATGTTTAGCCAAATCAAAGTATGAACCCTGATTGTCATGAGAATGCCCTTTGCTGGTCAATTCTAATTCCCTTAGTCTAAATTCTCTATCAGAATTTTGATTCTGAAATTCTCTAACTTTGTCTCTCTCTCTTTCCTCATTATCTCTTAATTTATCTTCTCTTTCTCTTAATTCCTTCTCTATTCCCCTTTGGATCTCATTATCTCTTACTTTATCCTCCCTATCTCTTAATTCCATCTGAATTTCTCTTTCTCTTAATTCCTTCTGAATTTCTCCTTCTCTTAATTTATCTTCCCTTCTTTCTTCCCTTTCCCTAATCTTTTCCTTTTCCTCCCTTTCCCTAATCTTTTCCTTTTCCTCCCTTTCCCTATCTTCCCTTCTTTCCTGCATCTGCATCTGTTCCCATTGAAGTTTGATCTTTTCAATCTCTATGTCCTTAGCTATCTGTAATTTCTTTCCCAAACCAGACGGAGATTTTTTCTTAACACTTGAAACCCCATCTTCAAAAATACCTGATTGTACCAAATATTGAATCAAGATACTTCTAATATCCTGCTTCAACATGGAAGCCTTCACTTCAGTAAGACTATAATGTTGAGCAATTTCAAGTAATTCGTCCTTCTTTAAGGACTCAAATTTCTCCTGGGTAGGATCAGCTAAGAAACTCTCTACTCTGGATGTCATTATGAAAGCCTGTTAGTTTCTCTTTATTTCTTAATCTGGAAATCAAAAAACCACTAAAATTTCAAACAATGAAATTCAAATCCCAAAAAGAAAACTTTCCGAAGTATCAAAATCTCTGAAATATTAAAACTTCGAAAATATTTAATTAAATCTAAATTTCAAAATATTTAAATTCGGATCCCGAAATTATTCTAATTTCTAATCCCGTAATACGAGCCCCCAATTTATCCTGTTACGACTCTAGGGGTAATGTAACAGAATAAAAGACACAAACAAGCTTTCAAGATTAAAATGAAAATCTTTAATTTCCTAAAATATTAAAAGAATTAAAATAGTTCAACAAACAATCAAAGTGAAAGAATTAAAATAACTTACTGTATAGAATATCCTAAAAAGTCCTAAATTGTTTTAAAGTTCACTTCCTGATGTTAATCCAAATAATCCGGATGTGGTATTCCGAATGAAAAAGCCTGCACTGTGTTGAAGTAGATAAGTTCTGATAAAATCCAAAATAATCCTTGCAAGTCTAGAATCTCACAAGTTTTAGAATAATGTCCAATAATCCCACGGAGCTGTATAGTAATTCAGATGAATTACTAATTAAATAAATTCCACACTGAACTGAATAATTTCAATAACCTCTCTTCGATCAAGCAATTGTAAAGAATGATAATTCCCAAGATTATTCCCTATATATCTTTACTAAGTGTGCAGAATTAAAAGGGAATGTCCTTTCTCCGTCTTTAATAATATGGTATTTCAAAATAACACAACCCTCTAAGAACCAATCAGGAACTAGGTTACGCGTCATTTACCCAAAGGTCTAGCATACTAAAAATCTTAAAGAGTAAACATAATGTTATTGTAGTATGGAAAGTGACCTTTCAATGTTAATTTCCAAAAGGTACAAAGCCAGGTCAACTTCATTTCCCGCGCAATTGATCATGTGACCACTTATTGATCGAGCATTAGTCGTATCTATACTGATATGCTAACCCCTATTCAGACTAAAACAGAGATCATAAATTAGTAATTTAAATCATTATAAAAAGGTAAAAAGGTATGATTCCGTAACAACATGTACACATCCTAAGTATAGACTTACAGATAGCATCCATCAGTACACACATCCATATAATATGTGACAGTTGCCATAATGATCTATATTATCTCGGTCCCAGTCATTACTGCATTCCAAGACCCACTCAGAAAATTTGTAGAGTTTTGGGTCCCACCAATTATCTTTTCTTGTCCAGCCAGAAGCAAGCTACAATTTCAACAATGCCATAAGATAGGTTCCTGAATACATTCACTGCAAGCCCGATGTTAGGGATGTGAATGTCAGTGTCTCCTGAACATTCAAAATATAAACAAGATAAAGTCAGTCGTCTCCCACTTATAATGTTACCCCATCTGCAACAGGAAAGTGGCCTTATAAGAGTGGTGGCCTTTTAGAAGGGTATCACACAGATGTGGGTAATAATTACATTTAAATTATGAAAGGTGTAACTAATGTTTAAGTATTAAATATTTTCATTTAAAAATCACAGGCTTGTTATGGAATCAATGTGATAACATTTATAATTAATGCTATTTAAAATTATTCTGAATGATCATCAGTCATGGTGCAAAATCACCTTGTCAGAAAAATCTGCAGATTACAAATATCTTGATTAATTATCATTGTCTGTATATTCCAATTGACTATGTTTATTTCAACCTTTTCCTTTAGAAGAATTTATTTCACTTTTCCTTCTTTACTGAGACTGTCTGACAACATTTTGTACTTTTTCCAGCAGCTGATTTCTCCATTGGCAATTTGTAGTTATTACATTAAATGTTCAGTGTTTACAAAGGAAGTGAGCTTGTCACGTGTTCAACTGATTTTAGCTTGATCTCCTGTGCTAGTCCAACTGTCAAAGGTAGTCTCTAAACAAACCAATCCATTTTCAAGCCAAATTCAGAGTAAATGTACAGCAAATTACAGATTTAGCTTCTGTGTGAATTTATAAATGCAAGGCTCATGCCCTCTACCTTAAAAATTAGGGGATTATCAAAATTCAAACAATCCGGTGAGACCTGAAGAATTTAAATATAAGTGTGACCATTGGAAAAAAGTCTCATATCCAAAACTTTGGATAATTTTGAATAAAATTTCATCCTAAATAGTTATAAATTTTAAATGGTTTATCTGTTATAATTTATTGCATTCCCCAATGATCCAGAAGTTACCATATGCAGCAAAGGCTATGAGACACCTTCACACTTCATCTTTTACCTTTTTCACTTTAACCTAAAATTTCACAATATACAAGACTTGCCAAAGTCACAGTTTGAGTGGGATTTTATGAACCTGTAAGTGACTGAGGGATCACGTAAGATGGAATTGACCACATTTCTTTTTGTTTTGTTTCTTTGTGGATCCCTCTTGGACCTCTAGCTATGTTGAGCTAAGAGGCCTTTGAGGTGTCCCCCTTTTGTGCCAAAAGTTTTTTTTTTAAGTTTTGTTTATATCTGTATGTACCCCCATAAGTCTGTTGTTGTGGGTTTCTTAGAAAAAATCAAAAAAGAATTTTGAAGAGAAATTGTATTATTTCAATTTTTGGTAGGGTTCCTCTTAATATACATTTTTAGATGGGCGTACTTGATTGGGATCCCATTTCCAGGTTCCCTTTCATTCCACCCTTAGCCGAAGGAAATTTACATTATGGCTCGTACTCCCCTCCTCAGGTATTACCTTTGCGGCTGGTTTCATTGCCATGTTATATTATGGTATTTTAGTGATCCCTGCCAGGGATCTTTATGAGTCCAGTGTATGCTATAAGTGTGTTTGCTATATATGTTTTGTCGTATGCTATAAACCCCTGTATTCTTGTTTGGACTGGCTGTAATTGTTCAAATCTTAATATAGTTATTATTTACTTTTATGTAGGATCAAAAACAACTTTACAAAAAAAAGGTTCCAAAATACATTTTGTACAATCTCTATATTGAGATTATGATTTGGATACTGGTGGTGCATCATTTTTTAGACTGTGGCGGAGACGTTATCTGGCGCCCGTTTATTACGCGACTTTCTTGTGTGATTTTTTTTTGTTCTCTCCATCACAGAGGCTATACTTTGTGCTCCCCCTGTCTCCTTTTATATTGTGGTCTAAAGCCATTTTAAAAAAAAAGTTTTTGGTTGTTCACTCTCTCTGATAGAAAAAAAATTTTTTTTTTGGTTTTTGTGTCTGTAGTGTGTATAGGCAGGATAAAAATTTAGCAGTTGTTAGTTTTGGGTATTGTTTTCCTTTTGTTTTCTTGTTTCGTAATGTTGATTCAGGTTATGCATCACTCTTCAGGTACTCTGATGTGACCCATACTATCATTGTCTGTATAGTCCAAAGTCATATTTTACCTTTCCCACTTAAACCTAAAATTTCACAATAAACAAGACTTACCAAAGTCACAGTTTGAGTGGGATTTTATGAACCTGTAAGTGACTGAGGGATCATGTAAGATGGAATTGGCCACATGTGGAGTCAGTCTTAAGAGCATGATCAGCTTGAATGCTTCAAAGAATCTTAGCATGATGTGATATGCATGAAGCTAACTAATTATACAGATGGGTGGGCATATGATCCCTCAGGCACTTACTGATTCATAAAATCCCAATCAAACTGCAACTTTGGTAAGTCTTATTTGTGAAATTTTATTTCCCCTGTAAGTGCCACGGGATCACAAGATTTCAGAGTTGATGCATCCAAGCAAATGCAGCACAAACATGTAGTAAACTGTATTAGCAAGTACTAGATGGGAATATTCACAAACAAGAAGTAAACTGTGTATTAACAAGTACTAGATGAGAATATTCACAAACATACATGTGCATCCGATATATTTGTCTATAAATTTTAAGACTGGGACCTATCTAGCATAGCACTGCTTAAGTCTAACCCATCAGGTACAGGTTTATTATAAAACCTGCAGAAAATGCAGTCTTTGCTTCACCCTACAGTCTACACTGCTGCACTGCTTGAAGCAGTTCTAGTACTAAGAGCATCAAAAATGAACATATTGATTCCTGCCTCTTTCATAACAGTCTTAATCCATCTACCGTATATACTCACGTACAAACCAGGTCCAAATGCAAACAACACAGACCCTGATCTTCCATTGCATAATGCAGCAGCAGATCAGGGTCTGTGTTGTTTGTTCTACTTATTAGTCCTTACAAACTGCATAGACCCAGATCTGCCGGTGCATTATGTGACAGCAGATCTGGGTCTATGCAGTTTGCAGTTGGTATCAGATAATATGTAAGTATATACGGTAAAGATACTCCTAGCAACGACTTTGAAATAAGCTTGTGTACTTATCAATAATCTTTTCTCAGTTTCCTAGAGGGAAGAAGTTCTAATGGTATACTCTCTTAAGGTTTCAACTATGCAGAGTCTCTTGTCCTGATATGCAGAAAAAGTCAATTGTGATAAATGTAGACCAGGCTCACTTTGCTTCAAACACTGTCCGAGAACAACTCTGATGAAATACCAATATCAACGTTTATTACATGCAAAGTTTTGAATCGCTGGTTGCTAAGTAATGCTAACAGCATATCCAATTTTCGAGTCACTTGTTTGAAAGAAATATCCCCCAATGGAAAAAAATGTTTCCAAGTGCTGAAAAACAGTTCTAACCGGTACATCCTATGCTATGTTATACCTCAGCAAACTTGGCCTATTAAGAAAAACTCCTCAAAAATATTTTTACAAACACATCATTACCAAGGTTTACATTAGAACTCAGTTTTACTAATGAAGATAAGACAGATCTAGCAGTGGTAATGGAGCTGTAACCTAAGTCTGAATAAAACAGTTCTGTAAAAAATCTAACACATTATTTACAGGTGGATTAAGGGGATCAATTTGTTTCCTAATTGAAAATTGCAACCATTTTTGGAGATATGTCCAATATTGTTTCCTAGTGGATCCTCTCCATGAATCAAGGATGACACTGGTAGCTTGTCCTGATATGCCTTTACACCAGCGAGTGTTGTTTGTGTGGGTATTGAGGTAAGGTCACCTGGCTGTGAATCTGGAGAAGAATGTACAATTGCTAATCAATTTGCCCAACAGACAGTGAAACTGTGGTTGTATTGTCCACAATGGCGCAACAAGAATCATATCTGCACTGTCATCTACTATCATTTGAATAACATGTCCCACCAGACTGAATGGGGGAAATATATACAAAATTAGGCCAGACCATGTCATTAAGAGAGCATCGATAGCAAAAACATTTGGATCTGGTCTATATGACACATATTTGTGAATGTGAAGATTCAGTCTAGAGGCAAACATCTCAATATCTAAATGTCCCAATATTCCACGAAATTTGTGAAAGATATCTTTGTTTACATCCACTCTGCACCATCACTGAAATTCTTATACATGTATAGGTAATCTGCTTCTAAATTATTCTTGCAAGGAAGATGGTAAGCACTCATCATATGGCCAATTCTATCTCCTATGATCCCAAGGTACTTACAGGGGAAATAAAATTGCATTTCTCATTTGTCAGTTTCATAGTTTATAAACCCTAGAGTGTTGTTGCAAGACAAGTAGCAAAATTCTATGAGCAATCTTAAAATGTAGTGAATAAAACATCTAAAAGGAATTGAAGTATTTCTGACCCTAGTGAAAATGTGACTGAAATGTCCTTATTTTGCCAAGATTTTGGTATTTCACCAAATTTCAGCAATATATTGCCAACATTTCTGAAACTTTCAGTGAAATCTTCTGATTAAAATTTCACTGAAATTTCATTAAAAAATATCAACGAAAAACAGTACTTCATTGAGATAAAAAATGGACCTTTATTCATCTTTAATATAATTTATTTTCAGTTTCTTATACATTTTAACTTGTTTTCAGTTCAGCTTATATTTTTCACTTCTAATTGCTCAAATTTTATTGTTCATTTCCTTCCACATTTTTTCTTCAACCTTTTCCTCGGTTATGAATTCACTGAAGATCTGGCCTGAAAATAAAAAAGAACATGTATGCTTAATGAAACAAAGTACAGCACCAAAACAGTTTATTGATGCATACTTAATTAAGTGTACATATTAAGAATCTTGATGCATATGTAATTGTCATTAGTGAATATTTGCTTACTGTGAATTACTTTGCATGATGCAACTGGATTACAGATAACTCTCACCAGTGTCCACACAGGTTCAAGCCTCAGCCAGTAGCTTACTGTAGGTCAGTGGTTCTCTTTGGTATATAAATGGCCATACATGTATGACCTATTATATGCTGAATATTGCGTTAAAGACAAATAATTCAATGTTTTTTTTAGCTTCAACCAATAAAAGATGTTATCTTCTAAAGGGTATTTAAAAGTTTCAATAGAATGTTAGCTCAAGTGTAAAATGACTTGTATTAATGTAGACTTTAAAGTAAATATAATATGCACCTGGGCATTGTTTAACAAAGCAATGTATGCCTAAGATTTTCTTAAGTTTTTATATACGACTTTTGTTATGTGATTATGGGTGTTTCACTATTGAGAATTATGTACGTTTTTTCGTAAGTTTCCCTTACATTTTTACGTAACCTTATGGCAAGTCCCAGGCAGGCATAAGTGTAAAGGTTTTTTATAAGTATACTTATGGAGAGCGAAAGTCAGAGAGCAGGTTATTTTGAGATGCTCACTGATATTCCAATATATACCATATAATGGGTCTTTTTCTAACAAAGCTATTTTTAAAGATATTTATAAATGTTCACTGTAAAATAATAACATGTAAACATTAATATGCAACTGATACATTTTACCTTGTTGATTAGCCCAAAATATATAAACAAATGAGACATTAAATCACCAATTTTAATGAAATTCCGTAAAAAATCTTGGAATAAAAATTACTTCTTTATATACGGTATTTAAGTGTCAGGAAGTGCTGATATTCAGAGAGGTATTCCATCCAATGTGATATTGAACATATTTATGTTAGTAAAGATATAAATTAAGATACAGAAAAATCTAAATCAATAGACCAAGTTCAATTCTGTAGCTACTATTCCTTCCATATAACTTTTTCTTCTGCGTGTTTACATGTGATGATGACAACATTTCCACTCCTTATGGTAATAGCAGCTGTCTTTAACAAATCAAACAAAGAAAAAAAATCAAAACAGTCCTTACTGTAAATGATTATCTTCATTATCATAATCGTTATCACCATAATCAGACAGTCATATCCTCAAGAAACTGGAATTAATAAATGTTTTAATAAGGGCTAATAATAAGAATTCTTTCCTGCTGACTCTCAGATCAAAATATGTGTGTCAGTTAAAACAAGAAAATAATATAAAAGGGACATCTGCGTTATTGAAGAATATTTTAAATGAAAAGTTATTTTAAAAAAAATTTAGTTGGTATTATCCACAACATCTGTACAGTATTTAGTTCTAATTGGATATTGCAAAAAATTTCATTTCAACACAATGATTCAATAGAGAGACTAATATACTATTCCCACTGGTTTGTTATGAAATTGCATAATTGTACAATGATTATTCAAGACTACAAATATTGTGAATAAGAAACATTGCTGCATCTATGTAAACCTGAGCAAACTATTATTATAGCAAATTATAAGATGTCTCTATATACATCAGGTGACATTTGACCATAGGGTGCACAGTGGTAACAAAATTTATGCAGATGCCTGTTCACTCAAGTACACAAAATTCTGGTAATAGCTCATTATCAAACAGCTGGTTAATCACTCAAATAGCGGTGGAAATTAGCAGCCAAGCGAACAGATCAGATGTAAAATGTTGTTAAAATACTTTAATTATATTTAAAGCTTAAATTAAATTTTATTCAGACCTCTATTTTAAAAGTTTGTAGCTGTCTGCTGATGAATTTTGTTCTTCCTTTTCCTAAATAATTATCATTTGCTTGATGTATTTACTGAACATATTAGAATGATATAATTAAATTGTATATTTTTTCAATCAGATTATTCAGACATCTCAAAACAGTAGCTATTGACTATTTCTTTATTTCGCAGAGCCTTACTATGGCATTTGATCTTAATATGCAGTTTTTCTTTAAGTGCACTGGTTTACAAAGATAATGCTAACAAAAAAACACAAAAGAAAAAGAAAAATCATCTTGAATGACATCCAAGTAATATCCTTCAACAAAAAGAATGTGCATATTTTTGAGGTGTTTAAATGCTCTTCAAAATAGAAACTTGAATGATTATCTTTTCCACAGAACTTCTATGCCTCGAGTTGATGCTGCAGGAAGAGTATATGTTGCTACTTTGAATTATTTATTTATCTATTTATTTTATCTGCTTTATTCAGATAATCATGTGAAAAAGTGAGACATTTGCTTTCCTTTGTCAACCTCAAGTGGTATTTACTTAATCGTTCTAACAAAGGTTTTCATTCAAGAGTAGAAGTCCAAAAAGTTCAAAAAAATGTGTACAAAATAAATAATTAAATAAACAAAAATTTATTTAATTTTCAGAAAATTTAAACAGGTCAACTCCATATGAATAAACTATTAAATTATCATTTTTCTGCCTTAAGTGGTTATGCTTAATCATGCTAACAAGAAGTGCAGTTGTACATATGGACTGGACCAAATCAATATGCCCTCAATGGCGACGTTAGGACAAGTGAAGTTCGGTTGAATGGTTTATATACATATGTACCTGATTCAATCAGGACTTCATGTCATTTAGTAATTTTTATAACTTTCATCAGTGGATGGCATACGAGTTTTGCAAACACAAATATAGTTTCTAAAGTTTAAGTCTTGTAATAAACTTTTCAGAACTTGTGCATAGTGGAGACAACAGAGTCGAAGGTAAAATGGCTCATGGTTTATATGGATCTGAACTTAATAACTGAAGACATGAACCTAATAGCTTATCAAATTTATTTCTTTACATTAATTTGTTATTATGTAAATATAGTGATTAACTTGACTTAGTCCTGTGTTGTGTGAAGTTATGAAGAGTGTG